>OZ004709.1:1028457-1200957 GCA_963924515.1 Vespertilio murinus | reverse complement strand
GTTCCTCCCGGAGAACAGTGCGTCTCTCCGGCCGCCTGGTTCCCGTGACGCCGCGCTCAGACCCCCTCCAGCCGCAGTGTCTGCGACGCCCTTCTCCAGCGCCAGCCGCTCCGCAGGCCGCAGCGGCGAGCCGGACAAAGAGGCGCATGAAAGGGTCCTGACAATTTCAGCTCCTGGAAACGCAGGGGTCACCCCGACCTGCCAGCGAAAGAAAACAAATCACCGGGGCAAGACATTTCATTTAGCTCCGAACAAGGCCTGGCACGCGGGCCGCATTCAAAGCCGCGGATGCAGCCACCATGCAAATCGCACGCCTGCGGGCCCGGCGCCCACCGAGTGGCCTACACCCTAAAGAAACCAGACCCTGAGCGAGAAGGAATTTCAGCAAAATCCTCAAACGTTATTCACGAATGCGGCCGTCAGTCATCCGTGTGTGTGTGTGTGTGTGTGTGTGTGTGTGTGTGTGTCGTGCTGCAGTCACAAAAGGAGTCAACACGTACAGGCAGAGACCACACGTGTCAGCACGGAGACAGGACACACACAGATCATGGAAGCGAGAGGGGCGGGGGCCAGACCCCTCAGGCAGCAGCAGCGGCAGCGCCCGGAGCTGCAGGCGGGTGCTGGCTGTTCTCAGAGACGGGAGGGCTGCTGGAGGGATGGCGGGGAGATTTTTGGTGTCGAAGGGAACAGGGTATGATGCTTCTTATGAAAACACCATTAATATATGCGTGGGCTGCCAGCTGCACCTTAGATGGAATTAGACTGGAAAGATCCATAGGTTCTGAATTGATCCAGGGATTCGGGAGGCGAGGCTAACAGAGTGCTGGGTCTGCTTCCAGGGGTGGGCAAACTTTTCGACTCCAAGGCCACAATGGGTTCTAAAACTGGGCCGGAGGGCCAGAACAAAAGCAACCTGACCATGCTGGCACTTTCATCTCGGGCTGCTGGTGAAGGAGCGGAGGGGAGAGCAAGAGAACCCTCTGCTCTTCCGGGTCTGAGGGCCGGATAGAACAGCCGGACGGGTCGGATCCGGCCCGAGGGCCATAGTTTGCCCACGGCTGGCTTAGACTCATTCACTTTTTCCTTCGTTCCTTGTTTCATTTAACACAAAACACGGACCGCTGCTGCTGGTGAGAAACGATGCCATTCGGTGTCGGGGATGTGCAGGAAACCGCGCTGGGCCCAGTTCTCCAGGAGCTCACAGTCCAGTGGAGGAGGCAGACGGAGGAAGTGATCATGGCAGAATGTTGCAAAGTGACGGGAGGGAGGGCCGGCCTCCGTCCGGAGGTCAGCGAGGCTGGCCTTAGGGTGGGCGGGTTTGTTAGCTAGAAGGGGGAGGAGGGAGAAGAGAGGACGGGAAGGTCATGGTGTTGTCCAAGAACGGTAGATGCTCCCTGTGGCTGCCCCAGCCCGGGGGTGAGGAGCAGTCAGAGAGGTGAGATAGCCACAGACGGACTCGGAGGACTCTGAAAGAGACCGGCCCCGGGAGAGTAAGCAATGGGGCGCCCCACGACGCCTTCAAGGGGAGGGACGTGGCAGACCTGTGCCTTCCAGGGATAACCCAGGCCAGGGGTCAGCAAACCGCCGCTCACGAGCCTCATGCAGCTCCAGAGCGGCGGTTTGCTGCTCTGGTGACTAAAGAGTATGCCGACCACTGACCCAGGCAACCGAGAGACCGCTCGGTGGACACACACGGCTGCCGGCCGGCCGTGTTAGTGAGGAGTCTTAGACACTTTTACTGGAGTGCCTTTCCCCCACCGTCTGATTTCTTCAGCGTTCAGTCTAGTTTCTTTCACCGGCTGCCCCCCAGGCCCAGGGGACTTGCGTTCCGGCTGCACGGATGTTCTGGGGGCCATCGTGGTGCTGGGCGCAGTCCCGATTAGCATGGCATCTTCCCGGTGATCTGCTTTCTCCCGGTTTGGTTGACTTGTGACTGTTGCTCCCCTGAAATGCACCCGTGACTGGGAGCCATGAGAAGGCAGGGGCCGGGACCCCCCCTTTCCCCGCCCTTCCCCCCGTGGTGTGTCCCGGGAGCCAGGCCTGCTCTTCAGGCCTCCGGACAGGGGTGCCCAGCCTTCCTTCCCCAGGGCCTCCGAGGGGAGAAGGAGGCCTGTGTTTGTGAATGGCCTGTGGTGGCGGTTGTATGTTCTGCAGAAGGCGTAGAGAGTTTAGTGATGCATGCAAGGGACACACATGGTTGTTTCCATAGTCACTGAGCAATGAAAACTATGAAATACTAGAAAGAAACCCCACTAATGTAGTGCTTTCGACACGCCAGCTTCTTTTCTGCATTGTTCATGTATATACTAGAGCAGCCGTGGGCAAACTATGGCCCGTTCAGCTGTTCTGTCCGGCCCGCGGAGCCGAAAGAGTGGAAGGTTCTCTTGCTCTCCCCTCCGCTCCTTCACCAGCAGCCCAAGAGGAGAGTGCCAGCATGGTCAGGTTGCTTTTGTGCCAGCCCTCCAGTCCAGTTTAAGAACCCATTGTGGCCCTCGAGTCAAAAAGTTTGCCCACCCCTGTACTAGAGGCTCAGTACATGAATTTGTGCATGGTGGGGTCTGGTTGGCCCACCCCAATTGGGGCCATTCGGGGCCAGGCTGGCAGGGAGGAGGGCCCGTGGGAGGTTGGCCTGCTGGCCCCGCCCCCAACCGGGCAGGTTGGCCGGCCACAGTGCACGTCGTCATAGTGACTGGTCGTCCAGTTGTCCGGGTCACTCGGCTTTTATATGTGTAGACATTAACCATCTCACCCTTTCTGTGCGATGGTAGTATGTAACGAAGACACTGAAGCACGGAGAGGTCCGCCTTATGCTGGGTCGAAGGCCATGGCAGGCGTCCAGCCACAGATTGCATGTGGATTGCAAGGCTGCGCCCTTCACCTCTCACCTCCAGCTAAACGCCGCCCTTCCGTGGTTTCCTGTCAGAAATCCGTGCCTGCCGCACTGCAGCCCCTCTCCAGCCTGATCACAACCCGCTCACGTACTTCCCCCAAACAGTCCATTCCCGCGGCCAACAGCCCAATTTAGTGTGCTCGGTCCCCCCTGAGCGAGGCAGTTACCCGCGCTCCCCGAGCCCCAGGAAATCCATCGCGCTGCTGTCGGGTCCCCGGAGCCCTTCGGAGCCAGCCTGACCCTCTCTCACTGTGACAGGCCCTCCAGGACGTGGAAGCAGCCATCCGGTTGCAGGCTCACGTCGCCACTCCTCCTCCCCCGGCCCCGCTGGGCCTGCCTCCTCCTCTGGACGGCCAGCTGTTTCTCCGGGCCCCTCTGGGACCCTCCCTGCCCGAACGGAACATCATTTCTCAGGCGCAGCCCCGCCAGAGGGGAGGGCAGGGAGACCGCGTGTCCTGGTTCGGCGCTTCGTTCTTCTTTGGATGGAGCCGAAGGCCCTCGGCACGCCTGGGCGTGCTCGGTGAGCCCGGGCCCCGTTCCGTGGCGGGAGTCGGTACCGCAAGGTGAGATGCCGAGGAGCGGAGGGCGGGGTGAGGGCTGGTGGGTGCGGACACAGGTGGGACTGACAGCCCGTGATGGAGACGCCAGTCTCCTGGATCACAGCCGGGGGGCGCCGAGTGTTCCGAGAAAGGGAGCGACCCATCGAGGCAGCTCTGGGTTTCTCGGCGAGCCCACTCCCCTCCCCTCCCAGCACCCCCACGCTGAGTGAGGAGGGGGGCCTGTGAGAGGTTCGGGGGTTTTTGCTAATAGGTGTGCGGTGTCCTCGCTCGGAGAGGGCAATAAAGGGAGATAATGAGGCAATCTGGGGAGGGCGCTGGCCCGGCGCTCAGGTACCGCGCGCTCGGCTGCTGAATTCGCTGTGTGGTTTGGGCCTGTCCATTTGCCCTCCCCGCCTCCCCCATCACGCTCACCGGTTTGTAAAGCACTCTCGGCTCCTTAAATAAAAGATGTTACAAATCACTTAAAGACCTATTTGCTGGATATTTTTAAAGTTGAGAAGGAGAAGGCTAAACTCGGGATTCGTGGACTTCGGAAGGAAAAGGAGTCCGCCGTTTCAAGTAGAATCACACCCTCGCCTTTTAGGCAGACAGAAAATATGGATGGTGACATTGAATGAAAAGGAGGAGGAGGAGGAGGAGGAGGAGGGGATAATGATGATAGTGATGATGATGTTGACAATAACAAATGCTTATTGAACCGGATAATTAGGCACCAAGCACTTCAATTGAACGTTTTCTCATTTACTCCCCCCCACAACAACTTTATAAGCAAGGTACTTTGTCCCCGGCTTCATGGTGGGGAAACTGAGGCTCACAGAGGTGAGTGCCTCGCCCAGGGCTCTGGAATGAGAAGGAACGAAGCTGAAGTGCGGACCCACAGCCCTACGATTCCAATGATTAAGCTTTTAAAAGCTCTGCCATCCTTTTCTACGTTTCTGATCCTAGTAAAAATTCCGAGTCCCAGGTTCCTCTCCTAGAAATTCTAGTTCTTTGGACTGGGTGTGGCCCAGAAATATGTCCTTTTAGGAAAAATAGCCCAGGTTATAGTCACCATAAGACACGCCGGGTCGCCATACCGTACGGCAGGGGTTGGCAAAGACTTCCTCCGGGCGTGGAACAGCAGCGCCTTAGCGTCTGTGAGCACCGTGGTTTCCGCACGGCGATGCGGCCACTGTGGGACAGCAGCGGTCCTCCACAATAGACACACGCGTGCGTGCGGCTGTGCTCTGAGAAGGCTTTATTTACACAAACAGCCAGCGCGTTGGGTTTAGCCCGTGGGCTGCCGTTTGCCGTCTCCTGCTGCATATCTTAATTTCCTCCGTAGGAATCGTTTGTGAATTCCTTAAGACCATAGGAAGGCACCCCGGGTTGGGCTCTTGAATAGGTTCCATTCAGACCTCATTTGAATGTTGAGGTTCGGTGGCCGTCCATGCCCCCCGGTCTGTCCCCGGGAGCTGGCCCCCGGGGGGACTGGAGAGGCACATTCTGGCCACGGGACCGCCTTCCCGGGTAGCCAGGCCTCACACCGCCACGCCCTCTGTGACGCCCAGGATGTCATTCCACCATTCCGCCACGGCGCCTCGCACATAATTAGCGCGTAGTAAATATTTACCGCATTGACTATAGTATACTGTACTAAACTGCACGTGCTAAGTGCTCATTAAGTAGCAGTTCTGTGCGGGGCACGCGGAGGACTTGAGGTTTCAGGCCGGGAGCTGGGAACGCTCGCACGCATGGCCTTGAGAGAAGGTGAGCGGCAGATGTGCCACCCCGCGGGGGGCGGCGCTCGGGAGAGAGGAGGACGGTGGGGAGGACGCGGCGAGACGCGGGCCACGGCCAGTCAGCGGGGAAGTCTGAGACGGGCAGGCGGGAAGGAGGAGAACCCTGACCGAGTCACAGACACGACGCCAGGCGGGAGGGGGTTCCAGAAAAGCAGGGTGTACCATAGCGTGGCCCCCGAAGAAGTCTGTCAGAGGAGCACCCGCCGCTGGGAAGGAAGACACTCACTCATCTTTGAGAAGTTTCTTTAGAAAAAGATGAGCGAAAGCAGGCTCCTCACTTACGGGAGGAGCCAGTGGAGACACTGAAGCAGGTGAGAGCTTCCGGTCTCGAAGGTGGGAGGGTTCTCGGCGATGCTGACGCTCAGGGTGTGGAGAGGAGATCACCCCCCTTGGACGTGAGGAGGGAGGGACGAGGCGAGGGGCACGGGGAACAGTGGGGTTCGCTCACCGTGGCTCTGTCAGAAGGAGGGAGTCTCCTGGAGGGGAGGAGGAGGAGGGGTGGGGAGAGCTTACCATGGGGAGCACGCTCCGTTTCAGAAGAGAGGCGTCTGTTACGTCTTGTCAGATCCTGGGAGCAGGCCCCAGGACGCTGGCCGATGTGAAATGCGACTGCTTGGATCCGGGCCAGGAAACCTCTACGTCACCAGCTCCCCTCCGCCCCCCGAGTGTCTCACCAGATGACCCGTCCCTTCCTAACGCCTCTACGTTAAACGCTGAAGGAGAAGGAAAGGAAAAACAGCAGCAGTGACAACCGACAACCCCCATCTGTACAAATGTCCAATTACTAAACCAGGAAGTTGTTTTCTTCAAAGACACCTGGGGTGGGGTGGCGGCCATGCAAAAGGAGTAAAGGGGAGAAAATTGGGGGGGGGGGGTGGTGGTGTATATGTAACACTGTCAACAATAAAAAGACACACATTTCCTAGGGAGATCGGGGTGGCGCAAAAGTGGGCTTACAGTTGCGAGTACACAAAACCCAGAGTTTATTATTGTACTGTTATTTATGGTTATATCGTTTTCCGGACAAACAGCTGTAAACCTACGCTTGCCCCACCCTGTACTTTTGTTCTCTCCTCTCTCCTCTCTCTCTCTCTCTCTCTGTCTCGCTCTCTCTCTCTCCACATAAGACTCTTTTGTATAAGAGATTTACTGCTTGAAGGGGAACCCAAGACACTGGAAGCATGCCAACACAAGCAGCCGCGTGGAGCATCGCCCCGTGCGTCTTGCTCGGTGAGGTTGGGAGGAAGGTCATTTGTAGGAGGGCTGAACCTCGGAGGAGGCGGAGGGAGCCAATGGGATGCCAAACTGCAGCAGCTGCTGGAGCCAGGAGGCCGTCAGAGACACTTCCCGCTCATCAGTAACTGAGCCATGTACGCGCCGTTTATTAACTGAGCATACACGTAACTGAGCCATGTATGCTCTCTGCCCACCCTCCCATCACCCGCCTTCCCATCTATCAATAGTTTGCTGACCCGCCCACTCTATACGCATGCCGAGGGGACCGTGGGCAGCCATCAGCACCCGCAGTGACGGGTGAGAATGGGCTGGCCAAGTGTGATCAAGGGACCAGGTAGAGAGAATGGGGGTTCAAGGAGCAGGGTCCTGAGGAATGGCTGCGCCTTCACCCCCCCCCCCCCCCCGTCCACCGGTTTGCAGGCGCACGCATCGGAGCTCCCTGCACGCAGCTCCCCGTGGCGCTGTGGACACGCTGCCCCAGTTTTGAGCAGTCCCCACGCCAGGAGCCGAGACGGTCTGCCCAGGCCTGTAAAGACTAGACCCAGCACCCACCGCCTCGCAAAGAGACGCCCTCTCAGCCCCGGCACCTGGCTCCTTGGCTCTCTGATGGAGGTGTTGCCTGTCCCGGCAGTAAACCTGGAATCCTACCCCTCTTGCCAAAATCAGAAGCAGAAGCTCAGTCCTGAAGAGCTGTGCTTTGCTTAGCCTGGCTGGCAGCGTCAGCGCCCCCTCCCCTCCCTGTGCTCTCCGTAACAGATTTCTGCCGCCATTTTGCACAGAATCAGGGAGATGCTCTTGTTCCCCGCCTCTGCAATCCATCCTCTTAGCGAGCGTCATTTCTTAACCGTAAATCAATCCCCGCGGTAGCCAGCGAACAGCACTCGTCGTGGGGGGGAGGAAAGGAGCAGGGCACATGGTTTTTAGTCGTGAAGCTCCAGCCACCCAGCGCCCGGCGGACGGCTACCTGCTCGTGCACATTAAAAAGGCACGCACACACGGAAAGAAAATTAAGCAGGTGAAAAATCAATGCGGCTGCAAGAAAGGGACCGATTCAATCAGCGTGCACGTGTTTGCGCGAGTTCAGAGGGAACCAGGAGCTGCCAGACGTGGGCCCTCGGCGGGCCTCCTAGGCCGGCGCCTTGGCCCAGAGGGAGCCGCGCACAGCATTCTGGGAAAGGCAGGGCCGTGCGCCCTGAGGCCAGCTGGCCGGTGTGTGTGTGTGTGTGTGTGTGTGTGTGTGTGTGTGTCTGTCTCTGTGTGTGTGTGTGTGTGTGTGTGTGTCTGTCTGTGTGTGTGTGTGTGTGTGTCTGTGTGTGTGTGTCTGTCTGTCTGTCTCTCTGTGTGTGTGTGTTTCTGTGTGTGTGTGTCTGTCTCTGTGTGTGTGTGTGTGTGTGTCTCTGTGTGTGTGTGTCTGTGTGTGTGTGTGTGTGTCTGTGTGTGTGTGTGTGTGTGTGTGTGTGTGTGTGTAGGGGCAGGGGAAGGGGAGGGTCTGGCCAGGGTAGGTTCAGAAATGTGCAATGGAGATTTCAGATCTAGCAGCTATCAAACTTTTCCAGGCGGGTTGTAATTTATTTAAGCCAGCTTATTTGCATAGACAATCAACTAAATATGTATATACAAGTCTTGGGTAAACATATTTAATTTGCTCTCATGATCTTTCAGACTCATCATCTCACTCCTTACAAGTCGCCCTTACTCTCCCCCCCTTCTCCCCTCCCCCCCGGCTAGGCACCCTTGCTTTCTGCGTTGAGGTGAGCATCTCATGCCTCCCCGCCTCCCCGCAGGGCTGGGAAGAATGTTGAGGAGTTATCTGTAGTCCCACGTTGCAGCGGAGGGTTGTCTGCCCCGGTGACCTGTGCCACCGTCTTCTCCCCTGGGGTTTCCGGGGGTGAACGAGATGCGTCCATAGGGGGCGCCGTATGGGCAGGGGTTGGCTGGTCTGCCCCAGGCCCCGCGCTGGCCAGCGTGGCTCCTGCCCTGAGCAGGCGCTCCTGGCCCTGAGCAGGCGCCCGTGGCCGCGTCTCCGTGCCTGTCCGGACGGTGCAGAGCGGGAAGCAGCGGGCCTTCACGCCCTTGGGCAGATGGCAGGTTCATCTCGCCCATGGGCAGATGGCAGGTTCATCCCGCCCATGGCACAGCGGGCCAGGTCAGTCTCCTGTGGGGTCTGAGATGAATGCGCACCTCGTCCACTGAAACGCGCACCTCGGCTCTGTCGCAGCGCGGCCGCCTCCTCAGTTGTTGTTGTGGGCCCTGCGATCTCCCACACATCGCAGAGCCGTGGCTGTTTGATGCCCGTTGTCGTGCGGCCACTGTGCATTCGCATCATGCAGGCAGGTTGGCCCCATGAATAAAACATCGGTCAGGCGTGTGCGTAGGTACCATTTAAGAAAAGAACAGAGAGGGTAAAGCATACTTACAGGAACAAAAAGCCAGAGGAGGCCAAGGGCCCCCTCTCCTCGTGAACAAAAGGTTCTCCGCGCAGCGAGGGTCTCAGATCACCCACCCCGTCCCCGCGCCCGGGAGAGGCGAGCTGGGGCGGGCACCGTCCCTGCCGTGCGTTTCCCTTTCGTGCTTGGAAAGGGAGGTGAGCGGAGAACATGGCCTCGGGCCTTGGAGCCCAGCCTCCCACCCCCGGCGTCCGAGCGAAAGGCCGGCGGCCGCCCAGCTGGCCCTCCGCCACCCTCCCGCCCAGCTCCCCCCGGAACAGGACGCAGGCGGCTCCCGCGGGCCGAGCTGCCAGTTGTCCAAAGACAAATCACTGGTTTTAGGGAAAAACAAAAAAAAAAACCCTTTTAGCGATTCGCAGCTGAATCTGGCGTTAGACTTGGCCCCGCCAGCGCGTGGAACAAAGGGCTGCTGAGCGGGGACGGAGCTGCCAACGGCGCCCCCGGGAGGCGCGGCCACGGCCCCGGGCGCCGGGCACCGGGCATCGGGCCTGCGGACAGCAGAGGGACAGGGACAGCAGGTGACCCGTGGGGGACGTGTGGGCGTGGGGTGCTCAGTGTCTGCTGCTCCGGCTTCGGAGCCCTGGTCCCCTTTCTGCCTCGATGTGCTCCCCGAGTCTGTGGAATTCTACTTCTAGCAATGAATATACCTCGCCAGGTATCCTCACCAGCGACACAGAAATGCACATAGAAACGTTCACTGCAGAGGCATTTACAGTCTCGGACCCTGGGAACGGCCCCGCGTTCCTCTTCGGGGGACTGCACAGACCACGCAGCGACACCCTTCCGCTCCCACACAAACGCCACGCCGCCGTGACAAATCACGAGGTCTGTGTCGGCTTGAAAGGCTATCCATAATATGTCAAATGGAGACATTAAATCGGCATGTGTATGGTGTGATTTAACGCATGTACAGACAAAAAGAAGCCCCGGCTGGTGTGGCTCCGTGGACAGAGTGTTGGTCTGCACCCCGAAGGGTTGTGGTTCAGTTTCCAGCCACCTGCACGCCCCTGGGTGGTAGGTTTGATCCCCAGTTCTTGGTCAGGGTGCGTGTGGGAGGCAACCACTTCTGCCCCCTCTAAACATCAATGGAAAAATGTGCTCAGGTGAAGAGTAACAAAAAGGGAGGAAAAGAAAAAAACAGGGATGTGTGTTTGAATATGCATAGACCCCAGATACCAAGCCAGCACCTACCTCTGCAGCATGGTGCTAAGGAACAAGAATTTTCACTGTTATAATACTCTAGTATATAATATACAGTTTTGTATTTTTTTTTAAAATCATGATTTTTGTCCCTTTGCCTCCCCAAAATATCACTCTGTGGAAACAAAAAGTTAAGTTAAAAGAAACAACAAAAAGCAAATTTAGTTTATAAGCTACTGCAGAGCAGGGAGTCTACCGTCCGTTCAACAATGCAATTCAACAGTTTTGGGGATGAACGCTACTTCTCAGGAACCGTGCCGAGGATTTTGCCTAACAGGAGAGAGAAACCACCACAGAAGCTTCCTGCCATTTCTCCCATTTCTAACGTCATTAAGACCAATAATCAGAGAGTTCACTGAGCATTGCCGTGAGACAAAGGATGAAGGGGCGAACTCCAATTAAGAGAATCAATTTCACCGAAATCAGTTTGGCTCAGCGGATAGAGCATGGGTCTGTGGACTCAAGGGCCCCAGGTTCGATTCCGGTCAAAGGCATGTACATGGGTTGTGGGCACATCCCCAGTGGGGAGTGTGCAGGAGGCAGCCGGTCGATGTTTCTCTCTCATCAATGTTTCTAGCTCTCTATCCCTCTCTTTTCCTCTCTGTAAAAATCAATAAAATATAAAAAAAGAAAAGAAAAAAAAAAGAAAATCAATTTCATGGTGAAGATGCTTGCTCTCATCCTACCAGAAGAGTATCCATTCTAGGACTTGATTTTATCCTTCTTGCACTCTCTCTGATACAAGCATGTCAAACTCGTGGCCCCTGGGCCGCATGCCTCATTTATTTAGCCTGTGTTAGCTTTTGAGTTTGACATGTGCTGCTCTAATATGTTGGCCTAACGCCGTTTCGTGGAGACTGGCCGAAGACACGAGAGTCCTGGGTCCGAGACAAAGCATGCCTTACTCACCGGGCAGCACTCCGCATGGTGATCAGCAGGTGGATCAGCTCCCGTGCCTCCCAGGTCCCTTGGGGCCGTGGTCGGCAAACTGCGGCTCTCGAGCCACATGTGGCTCTTTGGCCCCTGGAGTGTGGCTCTTCCACAAAATACCACAGCCTGGGCGAGTCTGTGTTGAAGAAGTGGCGTTAGAAGAAGTTTACGTTTAAAAAATGTGGCTCTCCAAAGAAATGTCAGCCGTTGTGCTGTGGATCTTTGGTTCTGTGGACGGATGAGTTTGCCGACCACTGCTCCCAGGAGACACCTGTGCCACCGGAGGGAGGGGAGGTGAGGCGTGTGCTGGGCCGCGGTGCCCACAGGTCAGGCCACAGCCGTGTTTCCTGCCCGGGGCGCAGAGGCTGCTGGCTCATCGGGCGTCACGCAGCCGTCGGCCCGGCTGTGTCTGTGGAGCTTCTGTTTCTCGCCGATGGGTCAGGTACTCTCACTTTACGGTTTAGTTTATGACAAGGACTTCCTATTTGCATTTGACAGACAGACAGCCCCAGCCCCCCTGGGGGTTCTGTCCTCAGCCTTCCAGGGGGCTTGTTTGGGGGGTTGCACTGGCCACACACCCAGGCCTTTCCGTGGTCCCCCAGCCTCCCCTGGGGATGGACATCCTTCCTTCCCACCGCACTCCCCGCCCCCCAGGACTGGTCTGAAGCGTTAGCTTTCAGGGTGTCTCTCTATGGCATGGCCGTTTGTAAGCCCCTACGTGGACGTGTGCTTCAGGGCGGGAGGCTGCGGACAAACCCCCCACGGCCACGGGCAGCGCCCTCACCCCCATGAGCTCGAGGCTGCTTCCCGGGCTGGCTGCCACCCGGGAAGGGCAGCGAATTAATGGCTCTTCTATTCGAGCTGGGCTCCTCCGCAGGGCGGTGGGCACGGGGGCTCCGGGCTGAGTCAGACAAAGCACTGACCCGAGGCAGCCAGGAGGAGGCGGATTCAGAGCCGGAGCGGCGCTGGCCGGGCCGGAGCGGCGGTTTCTCGGGCCCAGCCTCTCCCGATGCCAGTGGCACGCTTACTCGCCAGCACCGGGAAGGGGGCGATGCCACGGAAGCCAGAGGCGCCGGCTCCCGGCGCGGGGCTGGCCGATGCAGCACGGAAAGCCGAGCAAAAAAAAAATAATGGAGGCCCCTGTGAAATATTTCCATTTTTTTATTGATTGAAGGCAATTATCCCTTAATTGCATATTTAAATGAGGTATTAGGAGGTTTAACTAAGCAATGCCTCTTAATTGCTGCCGCACACTAGGTGTCACAGATTGTGTTTATTTCATATGTTAATTAAAGAGAAAGGGGCATTTTATTTCACTGACGACCGGGCTCTCCAAGGCTGCGCTGGTTGGGGCGCGGGGTGTCCCGGGCGCCTGTCGCACGCCGGGTGTTAATATCGGCGTGACGAGAGGTTAACGGTTTTAATGAAGAGGGGCAGTTCCGTCCTGTGTTCCCAGCCCCACCGCGCCTCTTCCGTGGGGGAGGGGGGAGCCCCAACCCCCCAAACCCTCATCCTGCTGAAGGAAACGCCGGGCCTTCCTCCACGACAGTGAAGCAAAGGGCAAGCGCCCACACAGCCAGCCCGGCACCACCCACGCCCACGCCCACGCCCACGCAGGGGGAGTCGGGCTGTGTGGGGCGCTCGGCGGCTGCGGCGGGGGCTGTCTGTCCCGAGCAGCGGTCGGTGGTCCGTGCATCCATTTGCAAGTTGCGCGTGATTCTTCACGGGGGAAAGGCACGCTTGCGTGTGGACAATGGAACAGGGAGAGAGCTTTGGAAGGAAGGTCCCCATTTCTCCCCGGAAGAAGCACTTGACCTCCTTCGTGCGAAAGGCGCCTGAGCGTCGGACATGGGGTCGCCACCCCGGTCGGTCCCACGCGGCGGTGCGGAAGGGCTCGGCGTCGCTCGCCGCCGGCGTCCCTCCTCCAGAGGGCAGCGCCCCGGTCGTTACGTTAAAAAGTAAGCTGGTCACACACAGCTCCCTCCGGCCGCCCCGCCGGCCGCCTCGGAAGGCACCGGCAGGGCAGCGCGGCCAGTGAGAGCCGGGGGCAGACGGCGCTCTGGCAGGTGCCCGGGGGATCCACAGATCTATGAGGAGGAGAGTTCGTGGAGAGTACCCGCAGACATACACCCCATCGGTTTCTTCCGCCTCAGCAACAGAGTCAGGAAGGCACATGTGGTATGTCTGGTGCCTATTCAATGATTTACTCACTGGGCACCCGGTGCATGAAAATCCATGCAGGGGTTGGGGGGGGAGGGTCCCTCAGCCCGGCCTGCCCCCTCTCACAGTCGGGGAACCCTCAGGGTTGGGAGGCGACCCGGCGATCAGGGGAAGGCGATGCCCCCATCACACCTCTGCTGCTGCCACTGCCGGCAGCACAAGGCATGGCCGGCCCTGGCTGAGGGGACTGGGTACCACCATCTTCGTGATGGTGTGATGGCCAATTTGCATATTCCCTTTTTATCAGGTAGGATTTACTGGACAAATATATTGGCTCTGGGGTGTGGCCTGAAGTGCGAGTGTGAGGATACAGAAGAAGGCAGGGACATAAACACATAGCCACTATGTGCTCCCCGGAGCAGGGCCCGTGAGGAACAATCCGGCAGGAAAAGGAGGTGGCCTCCCGGGGGCGGGTGAGGGGAGAGAGGTGACATTCCATCGCTCAGGCCGAGGCTGGCAGGATATGGGCTGCGGGTGGCTTCGCAGGACATCCTGCCGAATTTCTGAGCAGAGTTCTCCCCTTCGGTGGAGGAGGTCCGGGACCTTGGTGGCAGCTCTCGTGTTTGTTGAGTTTTCCACAGGTTTTAAAGCGCTTCCGCCATCTGTGAACATAGTGTTGTCTACCGAGACGGCCTGCTAGCCACCTGGATCCGACCGGAGGCTGTTTTCTGCGCCGAGAGGCTGGAGGAGCGGTTGGCCTCTCTCTCTCACAGTCTGGCCGCGCTGAGATGGCCCGGCAGGTGCAGAGGGGGCGCCTGCGGGAGGAAGCCCATCTCCCTGCGGGAAAGATGGGCGGCGAGGCGCGCGGGCGGTGAGGGATGGCTCCCATTTGCGGCCGAGCGCCTGCGTGGCATTTGCGGCGGCCTTATCTGTGCGTCCCAGCGCCGGCACCCACGCGGCTAAGCCTCCCTGGCAGCGCTTTGGAGAAGGCATTCCAGCGCCGAGAATGTAAAACAGGGCCATCAGGAGAAACGTGTCTCCCTCCCAGGGCTGGAAACCATCCTTCAAACTGTGAGAAGCCCCAGGGCCCTGTCACACAACCCGTCCCCGCAGCCAGAGCTGTCCTTCTCCAAAGACGGCGTGTGTGTGTGTGTGTGCCTGTGTGTGAGTGTGTGTGTGTGTGTACGTGCGTGTGTGTGTGTGTGTGTGTGAGAGACCAAGGCCACTGCTTCTCCAAACACTCATTAAAAAATCAAATCCTCGTTTCCGTGCACGTGTTGGTAAGCCACGGATCCTCAAATAAAAGGAGCTAAGGATTTCGAAGTGGACCGTTTTGCACCCAAAGCCTCATTCTGGGTTGAGAAGCCGAGAGGGGCTCGATGCGGATTTTCACCCCCGAAGAACGCTGCGCCCCACAAAGAAGAAACGGAAGAAGCAGAAGAGGAGCGCCGGGAGCCGCCCCGCGTCCCGCTCTCTGCCTTGTAGAGCACGGCGGGTGGGTGGTTAAGAAGTAAAAAGGAGGAAAGGGCCAGAGGGACCGGGAGAATGATGCGCGGTGATTCCCCACCCGGAAGGAACGAGCTGCATCTCACGGTGGTCCTCACTGGCTTTCCCCGATGATTAATCATCTCGAGCGTCTTTTTGTGTCCCTGTTGGCCACTTGTGTGTACATCTTTTGGAAAAACGGATGGGTAGATAAACAAGTCCCAGCTATATGCTGCCCACAAGAGAGTCCCGGAAGCGTTAAGGAGACACACATGCTCAACATGAAGGGGTGAAAGAAGTATATTCCACGCAAGTGGAAACCAAAAGCAGGCGCAGGCAGCTCAGCTTTCATCGGACAAAACACAGACTTGATGCCGAAAAATGGAAACAAGGCACAAAGGTCGTTGCACGATAATAAAGGGTCAACTCATTCAGAAGACGGAACAACCATAAAAGTACACACACCTAATCCTGGAGCACCTGTCTAGACCACACAAACACAAACATACCTGAACAGGGAAACAGACATGCAGTGAGCGTAACGAATGTCACCACCCCGCCGTCAGCCAGAGGGCGCTCATCCCATTGGAAGTCAACAAGAAAACATTGAGCTTGAACCGTAGACCAGACGGACCCACGGACATTCCACCCCCACAAAAAAGCGGAGCACACTTCTCAAGCACGCAGGGGACATTCCCCTGTGTAGAGCAGACGATGGACCACACAGTGAGTCTCAGCGAACGTAGCTTTACATTCCTACCCCCTGGTCTTCCCGACCACGACGGAGTGGCACTGGAAAGGAACAGGAAAAGAGCTGGCCAGTCGACAATATGTGGAATTACAATCACAATTACAAGGCCCCGGAATAGCCAACGGGTCCAAGGAGAAATAAGAATGGAAGTCAAACATGTCTTCCTGGTTCCAGTGCGACCCAGACCGGTTGCTCAGCTCCACGTTGTGACTTTTACGTCTTTTCCCCCAGAGCGCTGGAATGCTCTTGTCTGGGCTAATGAAACTGCCATCTTTCATTCGCCGGAAACAGTCATATTTTATTTATACCAATAAATTATTGCATTCACGTTCATCAAATAGCTAGCTTTTTAACAGGTTGAATAATTAGGAAAATGAAAACTACAGCCACGCAGTGAGATAGCACTTCACCTCCACCAGGATGGCGGAAAGGCGTAATGAGAAGCATTAGAGCGGATGTGACAATATGGCAGCCTTCAGACATTCCTGCGGGAGGGAATGCAAAATGGTGCAGCCGCTTCAGGAAAACCAGTTGAAACTTAAAAAAAATATATGTGAAACAGCTGAGCCAACGTGGCTCAGTGGGTGAGGGTGAGGGTCAACCCATGAACCAAGAGGTCATGGTTCGATTCCTGGTCAGGGCACATGCCCAGGTTGCAGGCTCAGTCCCAAGTTAGGAAGGGGGGGGGGCAGTGCAAGAAGCAGCCAATCAATGATTCTCTCTCGCCCTTGCTGTCTCCATCTCCCTCTCTCTCCCTCCCTCTCTGAAATCTGTGTACACACAGTCACCATACGACCCAGGAATTGCACTCCTAAGCGCGAGAGACATGCTGACACACGGCCACACAAAAACGCACATGTGAGTTTTCACAGCGGCACTCTTCACAATAGCCGTACAGAGGAAATAGCCAAACTGTCCGTCAGCGGATGGATGGATAAGCCAAGTCCGCTCTATGTGAACAATGAAGGGTTATTTGGTGGTGGTGGGGGGAGGGAGAGTGAAGTGCTGGTGTGCCCTCCAGCCACCACGCTGAGTGAAAGGAGCCACCGCCAAAGGCCGCGTGGTGCAGGGTTTCGTGTCTGTCCACGGAGTCGGAGAGGAGCCCGGTGGGCGCCAGGGGCTGCCAGACCCAGCGAGGGTGCAGAGTGGCTGCGGAGGGGGTGGAAACGCTCCGAAATTAGAGCGTGGTGACGGCCTCGGAGCGCTGCGTGCGCTAAAAGGCATTAAATTACACGCTCGGAACGCGCGCGCGTGTCGGCAGGTGAGCTTTATCTCGGTAAAGCCGTTACCCGGAGGGGCTGGGAAGCCTGCCGCCCGGAATGGGAGCGGCGTGCGGGTGGGAGTAAAAGGACCTGGGAGACTTTTATCTCCGCTTTCCTCCTCGCCTTCTCCGCGGCACCTCACTCCTGGCGCCGCTGTTTACATCTGAGGCTCCGGGGAGAGGGGGGTGGGCACTCTCTGGAGGAAAGAGAACACACGAAGCTCTTCTGGAGAACTGCCCGGTGTCAAGACAAAGCGGTTAAAACAGCACCGACGCCACGCGGGACTGAGGACGTCTTCCCACCACGCCCCAGGCCTGAGAAGGACGCTTCCTTTGGGACGGGGAAATATCACCTGGGCTGGGCGTTCCTGTGACTCCCAGAACAGCTCAGAAAAGAAATACTGAGGTTAGGAAGGGGCGCGGGCCCAGCCAGTGTGGCTCAGGGGTTGAGCATCGACCTAGGAACCAGGAGGTCACAGTTCAACTCCCAACCCAGGCCCAGGCCCAGGTTGCGGGCTTGATCCCCAGTGTGGGGCGTGCAGGAGGCAGCCGATCCGTGTTTGTCTTCCATCGTCGTTGTTTCCAGGAGGGTCAGCAGCTGCGTTGCAGACCCACGCCCGTTCCAGCTCCCGAGCGCCGGGTGCTGCGGGCGTGGCCTCTGGTCCACCCACCGGGATGAGGCCATCTCCACGCCGATCCACCCCCCCCCCCCCGTCCCATGGCCTGTTTCTGATGTGGTGCGGTCAGCAGCCGACACCCACGGGAGGGGATGGCTGCTGGGCGGGACAGGCCACGCAGGCGGGCTGCGGATGCAGAACTGCGGTCCCCGGGGTGGCGTGGTCCTGGGCCCTCCCTCCGCACGCAGCCTGCAGCCCAGCTGAGGCCGGGACGCCCGGGGCGGTGGCACAGGCTTTGTAGCGAGTCCTGCTGCGGAGCTCTCTGGGGCCAGGTCCCCTGCACGTCCGTGGGAGCGGCTGTGGGCCCGCGCTGCCCGCCTGCTGGTCTCTGGCGTCGCAAGATCACAGCCCCTGACGTGAAGCCGCTGTCGCTGGATCGGAGGCCTCTCGGGGTCCCTGCAGGAGGGGTCACCTTCATCCACTTCCACCCCGTGAGCGGGAGTTGGCACAGCCTGGGTGAGCTGCGGCTCTACGACCAGGAGGCTGTGAGGAGATCAGAGCAGCAGCTGCCACGGAGAACCTGAGTGTGTGGCCGCCGGGTGTGTGCTGGGCATTTATCTCCACACCCCCACCACCGCCTACCCTAACTGCGGGGGTGGGGGGCGGGGGGAGCAGCTGCTGCCAGCCCAATGCCATGCGCACTTCACGGTCGTAGAGTTGGGGCGAGGCAGTGAGGGCCACCAGACCCCAGCCCAGCTAGGCCGAGCTCATGGCTAAGGTGTGTCTCCTGTAGACGCTTCTATTTCCTTCCTTCCTTCCTTCCTTCCTTCCTTCCTTCCTTCCTTCCTTCCTTTCTTCTTCTCTTCCTTCCTTCCTTCCTTCTCTCCTCTCTCTCTCTCTCTCTCTCTCTCTCTCTCTCTCTCTCTCTGTTTATTTCTGTCTTTCTGTCTTTCTTTCTTCCTTTCTTTCTTTCTTTCTTTCTTTCTTTCTTCTCTTCTCTTCTCTTCTATTTCTCTTCCTTTATTAAAAAAAATTATAGATGAGATTATTACAGATGTCCCTCTTCCCCTCCCATTACTCCCCTCCACCTGGTTTCCCCCTACGCCCACTCCAGGCCATTGCCACCCCATTTTCCGTGTCCATACGTAATGCATACAGGCATTCAAGAACTTTGGTTAATCTCTTCCCACCCCTTCCCCATCCCTCCCGTCCCTCTGAAAATTGTCAGTCTGCTCCATTTCCATGCCTCTGATTCTATTTTATTCACCAGTTTATTCTATTCATTAGATTTCTTATTTTTTTATTTTGATTTTTAGATTCAATTGGTGATAGGTATGCATTTGTTGCCATTTTGTTCATATTTTTAATCTTTTTCTTCTTCTTCCTCTTCTTAAAGAATGGCCTTCAACATTTCATATAATACTAATTTGGTGGTATGGACTCCTTTAGCTTTTTCTGGTCTGTGAAGCTCTTTAACTGACCTTCAATTCTGAATGATAGCTTTGCTGGGGAGAGTCCTCTTGGTTGTAGTTCCTATGACTATTTCTTGCCACTCCCTTCTGGCCTGCATGCTTGCTGTTGAGAAATCAGCTGATAGTCTTATGGGCATTCCCTTGAAGATAACTAACTGCTTTTCTCTTGCTGCTTTTAAGATTCTCCCTTTGTCTTTAGCCCTTGGCATTTTAATTATGATGTCTTGGGGTGGGCCTCTTTGGGTTCCTCTTGTTTGGGACTCTGCTTCCTAGACTTGTAAGTCTATTTCTTTCACCAGATAGGAGACATTTTCTGTCATTATTTCTTCAAATAGGTTTTCAATATCTTGCTCTTTCTCTCTTTTTCTGGCACCTACATAATGTTGGTACACTTGAAGTTGTCCCAGAGGCTCCTTACACTGTCTTCATATTTTTGGATTCTTATTTTTTTTTGCTCTTCTGGTTGGGTGGTTTTTGCTTCCTCATATTTCAAATTGTTTATTTGATTTTCAAAATCTTCTAATCTACTGGTGAATCCCTATATATTATTTTATTTCAGTCAATGTATGCTTAATTTCTGACTAGTTCCCCCCCCACTTTTTTTTTGTCATTCTCACTAAGATTCTTGAAAGTCTCAGTAAGTCCCTGGGATGTTTCTAGAAGATTCTCGAGTAACCTTATAACCATGGTTTTGAACTCTATATCCAGTAGTTTGCTTTTTCCCATTTCTTTCATTTGTAACATGTTTCTTTGTCTCCGCATTTTGGCTGCTTCCCTGTGTCTGTTTCCATGCATTAGGTAGAGTTGCTGAGTGTCCTTGAGTTGGCAGAGTGGCCTGGGTAGCAGGTGTCCTGTAGGGCCCAGTGGCTCAGCCTCCCCAGTCTCGGGAACTGGGCACTCTTGGTGCACCCTTTGTGGGCTTTGAGCACAGTCTTGTAGTTGAGGCTTGATTGCTGTTGGTGTCAGTGGGAGGAATTGACCTCCAGGCCAGTCGGCTGTGAGAACCAGCTGTGACTACAGTGGGAGGGCTGCTGTGCAGGAGACTCCCTTATAGAACAGGACTGGCTTCAGTGGGGCTTTGGTGCTCACTGAGTCTGCCCCTGGAGGTGTTGCTTATGGATGTGAAGAGTTGTAATCTGGATGGTCTCACACTGACCACTGGGTGCACTGGCTCTTGGGTCTCCAGGGAGGTGCAAAGTCAGCCACTGCCTGGGACCACCCAGCAGGAGCTGCAGATTCCTCCTCTTTGTATCATGTTTGGAAGTGCCCAGATGAGGCCCAGCGGTGAAGCAGGTGATGGTGCCAACCTTTTATTGATAGGTTTGGGGCTCCCCGACCCAGCTGCAGCTTGTGTGACAGGTTTCAGCATGAGCTAGGACAGGGTATTCATATGTGAAAGCCGCTGCACACGGCTTGGGTGGGGTTGTGAACTGGTTAGGTGGGGTCTTAGGGAATCACCAGAACCAACAAATGGCTGCCAGTCAGCCCTGTGCCTGGGGAGGCCCCTGCATAGGGACAAAGATCCCTGCAAGAACCTCCGCCTGGGAAAAGCCACCCCCTGAGTGCCCGCCCCAGTCCGGTTCCTCCTCGTGTGTGTCTGTGTCCCCCAGAGCCTCGCTCTGGTGCTGGAGCTCAGAGGAAGCAGGACCTTGTACGTTCAGTTCCTGGTGCCGGCCTTTCAAGAGGAGCAGCTGGGTCTCCAGCAGCCTCTGTGTCCCTGAGCCCCAATCCCCACCAGTTTTTACAGCCATAGTTCTTACTACCTGTGGGGACATCTTTTTCCTACAGGGAGCCTGGCTGGGGGTCTGGTGTGGGCCTGGGACTCCTTGCTCCTCCAGTGGCCTCTGTAGAGACAATCTCCCTCCTGATCAAAAGCCGAACGCATGGGTGCTGGACCAGCCCGCTCTGTGCCCCCGCACCTCCTACCCGTCTCAGTGTGCTTGCCTTTTTACTTCTCTAGCTGTAGGACTTCCCTTTAGCCGGCTTTCTGGTGGTTCTGGATGATGGTGGTTCTGCATCTTAGGTGCAATTTTGATGTGGTTGTGGGAGGAGGCGCGTACAGGCATTTGCTTACACCGCCATCTTGGTTCCTCTTTAGATGCTTCTCTTTCTGCAGCGAAGCTCCAACCATGAAGACAGGAACAGAGCCCTGGAGGGGCCCAGAGAGATTTGCTAGAGAGTATATCCCAGCCATGGGCAAACTATGGCCCTCAGGCCGAATCCGGCCCGTTCGGCTGTTCTATCCGGCCCGCAGAGCCAAAAGAGCAGAGGGTTCTCTTACTCTCCCCTCCGCTCCTTCACCAGCAGCCCAAGAGGAGAGTGCCAGCACGGTCAGGTTGCTTTTGTTCAGGCCCTCCGGTCCAGTTTAAGAACCCATTGTGGCCCTCGAGTCAAAAAGTTTGCCCACCCCTGGTATATCCACTTGCTGAAAGAGGGGTGCGGCAGAGCTGACCTCCGGTTTGGGGCACTGCATCAGATGAGGGCATTTCTATGCGGTTGGAACCATTGTATTTTGAGGGTCTATAAATGACAGTAGTTTGTTCTCACTCTCTGACTTATGTAGCAAATACTATGATCTCAGGAAGTAAACTAAGAAACTGAGATGCAGAGAAGATGGATAAATTTCCACCGGGAAAACACCAACGCCGCCGCTAAGATTGGAGTCCAGATGTTTCTGCCTTGGAGCCCATGTGAGAATTAGCTTGTCATGTGGTTCCAGTCCCTTAGAAAGGGAATCCAGGAGGCTAGCAGTGGTAGGCGAAGGGCCTGGCTCAGACACAGATGGAGGTGACGCCGTAGGGAGATTCTGGTAAGCCTGGGGAGAGGGCACCGGGATCCCGGTTTCTCAGAGAAAAGGGAGCTACCTCCACACTTCTACGGGAAGTGTGGGCTGTAGGGAATCCGAAAGCAGCGCTTCTCAACCTCTGCACACCTGTCACCCAAGGGTTTTCTTAAAATGCAGATTCCAGCCTGGCCGGCATGGCTCAGGGGTTGAGCATTGACCTATGAACCAGGAAGTCACGGTTTGATTCCCCTTCTGAGCACAAGCCTGGGTTGCAGGCTCCATCCCCAGTGTGGGGGGCATGTAGGAGGCAGCCAATCCACCGTTCTCTCTCATCATCGTCATTTCTATCTCTCTCTCCCTCCCCTTTCCTCTCTGAAATAAATACAAATATATATTTAAAAAATAATAAAAAAAAAATACAAGGCAGAGTCCAGTGCGGGCAGCCTGGGCTGAGGCCTGGGACCTGCATTTCAGGGGACCACACCAGAGCGGGAAGGATCTGTGGGGCTTGGTTCAAGGGTGAGCCTCTTCGAGGTCAAACTCCAGTCCCCCCAGAGCTCCGATGTCTGAGTGAAGCGACTCCGTGCCTGTCTGCTCGAAGCTACAGGACGGCGGTTCCCGGCGAGCCTTTCAGAGCAGCGCCTGGGCGTCCGGCTGCCGGGGGGCTGCCCGCCAGTCCGTCCAGCTGAGTCCCCGGCTGCGTGGGCTGTGTGGGCTTCACAGGTTCTGGTCTGCCGGTGGTGAGGGTGCACAGTCCTGAGATGCGGTGGCGCGCTATAGATCAAAATGTCTCCCCTTATTTGACTGCCATCCTCGGGGAAGGGTGGAGTGGCCAGTTGGTTATGATGCGGAATATGAAAAGATCAAAGCCCGCAGCGCAGGGCCGCCCGCTGTCCACTGCCCGGGCGGGCGCTCGCGGGGCAGTGCCGGGTGAGGGGCCGGGCACCGAACATTCTGTGCCTGATTCTCGCCCCCAAGATGGTGATGAAAACGGGAAACGGCGCCCGTTTAACCCGTTCTCACTACCTACCGTTAGGTTGTAATCCCACGCTCGCCCCTCCGGAGGGTGCTGAACGAGACTTTAAACAAAAGAGGGGACAGCGAAGAATGGAGAACAAAGGAGCACATAGAAACGGGGAAGTTAAAAGGGGTGATGCCGGGGAGACGCGGGCTGGTCGGAGGCGTTCTCTTCACTCCAGACGCAGGAAGGGAGGGCAGGGCCTTGCGAAGGCCCAGGGGGTCCCGGTGGGAATCGCAGTCCACGCCCACGGCCACGCCCACGGCTGAGCAGGGCGAAGAGGACACGTCAGCACCACGTTGCACGCGCCCCCGGTGGCTCAGCTCGCTGCAGGTTGGAGGGGGCTGGGCAGGCCGTGTGGGGCCGTTCTGGCCAGGCCAGGACTCTGTTTCCAGCTGAGTGCAAGCGAAGCCCCTGGCGGCTCGGAGCAGAGGGTGGGGGCCCCGCTTCACGCTCCCGAAGGCTGGGGGGGGGGGGGGCTGGCGGGGAGCAGGAGGAGCAGCAGCCCAGGCGACAGGGGAGCCGCGGGCTCTCCGAAGGAAAACAGGAAAATAAATGTGTCACTGCACGTCGTTAAAACTGACGGGAAGAACTGACAGGAGGAGGAGGAGAAAGACAAGGGGAGCCCTAACGGGAGGGTGGGGAGGGAGAGGCCGCCCCGGGGAGACTCCTCGCGGGCGGGGACGCAGCAAGGGCATCGCGTCCGCTTCCCTGGGGCCCGGCAGGCCTGCCCGCCGGCCCCGGTGCCGGAGAAAAACACTTAAAGAGTAAGCAAGCCGCCTCTGGGGAAACGCTTCTGTGTCCTTCCCGACGCACTCCAGTTCATCGTGTCCCCAAAGGGTTTCTCCTCGCGTCCAATTTGCATCCGCCCGGCTCCACCGGGAGCCTTTTCCACCGCGCCGAGCGGAGAATGGAGGGCAGCTCGCTGAGCCCTGAACTCGGCCTCATTACGTTGCCTGCTCGCTGGCGCTGGTGGGCCCTCCTCGCCCCTGCGCCCGGGGTGCGGTGGGGAGAACTGTGGCACCTCAGAGGGACTGTGCTCGCTGGCACTGGGGTCCCCCTCTGCTGGAAATGACCGAGGGCCTCTGGCCAGCAGCCCGGAGCCAGGCAGCCCGGCCGCAAGGGGCCCTGCCCGGGCGTTTTGCAATTCCCACTGCCCGGGCCCAAGGACTCGGGAAGCGAGGGGGAGGAAATGAGAGGGAAAAGCAGCGGAAACAGTTCACTGGACGCGCTCCGAGGTTATCTGCTGCCTTGTTTGGACAGCTTTTGTGCGGATGTGGCACAGCTATGGCAAGGGGGAAACACGGATCACAAAAACCACACACACACACACACACACACACACACACACACACACAATTATAGAATTGCGTCAAAGCAGTGCTGTATTTCAGGAACACCCCGGCTCTGCTTGCTGGTCTTCAGGTGGAGAATTTGGTGTGGGGTGAGGCTCTGGCGGGATAGTGAGTGGTAACGCGGAGAGCGTGTATGTGGTGGTGACTCCGGAGGGAACCGCCCAGGAGAGCCGCCCCGGGGAGCCATCAGGGCTGCGATTAGAGAGATGACGGCGACGCTCCAGTGCCAGACGGCTCTCCATGGGGACGTTTTGCAGATGGCAGTTGGTTTGTGTCCATTTTGCAGATCAGAACATAAGCTCATTGTTCATTCACAACCTAATTGTCTCATCCTTGGGGTCTGTGTCATATGTACAGGATATATGCATTTGAATGATGGTTTTCTGGTAATAAAAACTGGCACAGAAACTGGGAACATACTTCAGAATAGTGGTCGGCACACTCATGAGTCAACAGAGCCAAATATCAGCAGAGCGACAATTAACATGTCTTTTGGAGAGCCACATTTTTTAAACTTAAACTTCTTCTAACACTATTTTTCAAAAACAGACTCACCCAGGCCGTGGTGTTTTGTGGAAGAGCCACGGTCAAGGGGCCAGAGAGCCGCCTGTGGCTCGTGGTTTGCCGACCACGGCTTTAGAATACCACTCATGATGAACTAGAATATGATGTGTCCTAATGAGGAGAGAAGGAAGGTTTGCTCGGTCTTCACAATTACTCTGAAGAGTTTTATGCAAAGGGCGGTGATTGCATTTTGTTGTGTAACGATGGGTGTACACGGGCTTACTGAAGACACACACACACACACACACACACACACACACACTCACACACACTCACACACACACAAAGAGAACTTGAATGTGCTCAGAAGACGCACGGTTGGCACAGAGGTGGTTTAGCCTAGAAGCACACCACTGAGAAAGGCTAAGGAGAGTTTCGGAGAGCTTTAGATGAAATCAGACCTGGGCATGGAAATCAGGTAGACATCGAGATGAAGGCAGGGATGTTACCGCTCAGAGGCGAGTGTTCCCGACCTCTCCGAGAAGCCACACTCTCCAGGTTCCGTCAGCGCTCTCCCCACCCTCATTAGTATATATATTTTTTGCCCAGAAATCACCAAGCACTCATTTTATTTTTACAAACAAAGCAGCTCTTTGAAAATGTAAATCTCCATTTGCACACACATGCATTTCTCTCCATATGCCAAGCCCATTCCAGTGCCAGCATGGCTGGTAGTTAGCGTGTGCCCTAATTACCCACCCCTACTAACGCTCTCTCCCTCAGGTCGCCCGTCAACTGTCACTTCCTCGGGGAAGTCTTTCCCTTAATTAGATGCCTCCTACCTCCGTCCCGATTATACTCTCAGAAAACCATGTTTTTGTAAAAAAAGAAATTTGCTATTATATACTTATTTTTGTGTTTACTTATTTATGGTCTAACTCCCTCCCGGACGATGAGCTCCGTTTGGTCAGGAACCATGTCTATGACACCCACGCCGTGAACTTCATCCTTAAGAAAGGGGCCTGGCTCGTAATGAGCATTTAATAAATATTTGTTGAATGTTGGAACGTAACCATTTAAAAATTGTGAATATTCATGAGAATCACTGGTGTTATAAGGAAGACCAAAGACACAAGTGTTAACTCAAGCCCTGGAGCCTTTTAGAGACACGAGCCTGAGCTCTCACATGCCACTTCCCAGCGAAAGAAAACAAAACGATAAAACCCTTTAAAAAATATAAAGTGATTTATCCAAGGGCTGTGCTCAGAAGCCGTGTGATGGCTGAACACATATCCTTCAGGCAGAGAATTTTTCTCAGATCAGATTTTTCTCTCTTTGTCTTTCAGGTTGGTTGGCTAAGGCGCCGATAAAGCTGAACAACTCAATCGGATGCAGTAAGTTCCAATGTCTTTTTCCTGCTGCGTATTGTCCACTCGTCTTATTGGCCAAGATGAATTGTTGTTTGTCCTTTTGTTCGGGCAGTTCCACGCGGCTACTCTCCGGAGTTCCGGAAGGTTACCCAGTGTAGCCCTACTGGGCCATCTTGTTCCCTCTGGGGCCTGGTTCCCCTTCGTTCTTCAAGGCTAGTGAGTGGGCGTGGGTGTGGGCATGGGCGTGGCATGCCCTTGGCCGTGGCTGGTGGTTTCTTCCCTCTGCCAGTCTATGAGTTGCAGGAGCCCACCCGCTCACATATGCTCCTGACCGGGTGGGGCAAAGGCAGACTTACCGTTGTGAGTGCGAGAAACCTCGTTTATTCTTGTATTATTTGTTAATTATTATATTATTTTCCATGGGAACGACTATAAGCCTGCCTTTGCCCCACCCTGTAGTTAGCTGAGGGGGTGCAGGGGCTCAGGCCTGGCGCCAGCGGAGAAGCCCGGAGGTGGCTGTGGCTCTGAGGCCAAGGTAGGCAAGGCTCTGTGTGAGGACTGGAGAAGGAGGGAGAGCACACCTCAGCCCTCATGCTTCCAAAAACACCCGTGAATCCCTTCCTGCGGCTCCACTAGAGGCCCAGCGCATGGGATTCCTGCAAGAGTAGGCCTGCCTTTCCCTGGCTGCCAGCTTGGCAGCCCCAGCCCCACAGCCCCAGCCCTACCCCTGCCCACACCCACCTTGGCCTGGCACTGCCCGAGTCTGCCACCCTCCCCCTCGTTCCCTGGTTCTGCAGAGTACCCACACCCCCCCTGATTGATTGCCCTTCAGAGGGTGGCCTGGAGTAATCATGGGGTGATGGCAGCCCCCCATCTGCCCGGCCAATCACATCGCACCCTCCTGGGCTGGCCTGGTGCCAGTACATATCCTAGCCTGGTTGTCCGGACAGTCGTTCTGCTGTTCAGCCGTTCGGTCGATTTGCATATTATGCTTTTATCATTATAGATGATTCTGATGAAAACAAATGACACACACACATATACACAGAAAACACAAGTGGTTGTATGTGTGTTTGTGTGTGCGATGCAGGGGAAAAATAAGATTGGAGGGGAAGAGGCGCTTCGTGTTATCAAGCTTAATATTATCTTCAGACAACTTTATGAATGAATTTCTCCTAGGTCCTTATTAGAGGTGCTTGTATATCTATCTATATCTATCTATCTATCTATCTATCTATCATCTATCTATCTATCTATCTATCTATCTATATATATATCTATATATATCTATATATATATATCTATATATATATAGATATATATATATATTTCTGCTTAATAACCCTTAATATTAAAGGAATAAGTGACAATGGATCTATGATCATGAATGTCACAGAATCAAAAACACCAAGTCTGGCAGGAATGTTGCAAGCAAGCTCCACTGGATCTCCCTGTGCTAACCATAAAGAGGTTTACAGTCAGAGGGCTCATGTGACTTGGCCGTGGTCTAAAGAAGTCACGTGCAGAACTGGGCTTAAATGATGGAGCCGGAACCTTTGAGGAGAGAGAGGAGAAATCACTCTGCCAACTTGGAGGACTCTGACCAAATGAACTCCCTTCCTTCCACGCCTCTCTCTGCCCACACTTGGAAGCCACGTGTCCTGAATTATTTAGAAACTGTCTCAACATCCATCTCACATGTTCGGGTAGACATAGCCATACAGAGTTACGTAAGCAGCATTATTATCGTAATTATTATCATCGTTAGCTGCTTCATTTCTTATCATTTTCCTTGTGGTTCATGGAGGGCCTTTTGAGGGCTGTTAAAGGGCTTTAAAAAAATAAGAATTGTTCTTGTAGATATTTATTTTTTTATTGTATTATTTAGAACTCTATCTTAGGGACGCCTGCGAATTCCCAGCTCGCTAATCCACAAAACCCTGAAATTCTCACCCTGCTCCTCTGTAAGCTCTCACAGCGGCGAGGCGAAATGGAGGCTCTCACTCTGAAAACTTCATTATTCACACGAAATATTCGCGGGCACTCCTCGGCCGTGGTGGGCGCTAAATAATTAAAGCAGACCACCCTTGTCAGGAGAGCTGGAGCAAAGATACACGCCTCTGTTTGCAGACGGTGCAGGCAGTGACTTCCTCATTAATGCAGCAAGTCGCTGAGGATTGCCACGGTTAATGGGAATTAGCCGAGTGTTAGCGAGCTCATGTTCATCTTTTGAGAGGCTATTCTGTATTCAAAGTGTACTTATTGAATCTCATTCTTAAGGCGCTTTTCAAACGAAAACCTCGGGAGTCACATTTTCAAAGGTGCCGCTGTGGGACTTCCTGTAGGGGTTAAACAATTTTAGAATTTACATGAGTTTTCCAGCCTGGTTTTCCTGGGGCCGTCTTGCCCTCTGTCACTGGAGAGCAGTGACTGTTGTGTCAGGCTGGCGCTTGTAGGTTCACACAATGGCACTCTGCGAAACGCTCCTCCTCCAAGTAGTTACTCAGTACTGGGCCAAGCGATATATATACAGCAGGCAAAAACTTAACAGGAAAAATGACCACTATTAAAAATAAAGTTGTGCCCCGGGTGAGCCGTGTGTCCTAGGGGGCCCTGTGCCCCAGGGGACCCTGTTCCCCGGGTGAGCTGTGTGTCCCAGGGGGCCGTGTGCCCCGGGTGAGCCGTGTGTCCCAGGGGAAGCAGTGGGACCCAGGGGGAGGGGCGGTGAGAACCAGAGGAGGAGCTGACTCTATTCGTGTGGTCCTGAGATAGTCACCATAAAACAAGCAGATTGTCAAATGACAGCAGGGAGGGGAAGGAGACCTGGGGGGAGATAAGAGAACAACCGGACTGGTATGCATGAATACAACCAACGAACACAGAACTCTGGGGAGGGATGGCATGAGGTGGGGGCGGGGGCAATGGTAAGATATGTACACATATAATACCTTAATTAAAAAAATTAGAAAAAAAATAAATAAAGTTGTTATGGCTTCAAATTAGGTCAATTAAAATGATGACATGTTTCCAGAATTCATCCATTCAACAAATGTCCATTGAGAATCTACCCCGTGGCAGGAACTGTGTGAGGTAGTGGACGACACAGACCAGGTTCCTGTAGTTTAGCAGGTGCAAGGATGAGCTTCGACAACATGAATTTTCTTTTATTTGACTTCTAGCGGCCCTGTGCATGAATCTGTGCACGAGCAGCTCGCCGCCGCTCGCCTCAGCTGCTGCCCCACCCCCCGCCACCACTCGCAGCTCGCTGCCACATGCAGCTCGCTGCCCCACCCTCCTGTCATTCTGTGACAGCATCTTGACCGATTTGCATATTGCCCTATTATAAGTATAAATTGCTGACGTTCAAGTCGATTTCATGTGCTGCCGCCCAAAACAAGCGAAGTGCGCCGTAGGAGCCCACAGGAGGAAACCCAGCCTGCTGCAGGATCGGACAGCGGCTCCTCGAGGAAACGTGACTGAGCCGGAGGAGCAGGGGGAGGGGAGGGAATGGGACGAGGTAGGGGACGGGCTGGCGGGGCGGTCGGAGGTGCCAAAGCCCATCTCCCCGAGAGCCTGACGGTGCGGGTCCCCAGTGCAGCGTTCAACCGGGAGGAGGCAGCGTGGGTGTGGCGAGGGGAGGAGGCCAGCGTGCGGAGGGGCGTGGACGTCCGGTTGTTCAAACTGCGTTTCAAAGCCAGGGAGCAGACCGTGGCAGAAGAGCAAACTGGTTGGAAATCAGAGTTGCGGCAGAATAAAAAGGGATGGGAGACAGGCAAGCCTGGAGGAGGCGTGGCCAGCTGAGAGGCTGGGGGTGGTGCCGGCTGGCCAAGACCGGTCAGGGTCAGGGTGGGTGGAGAGAAAAGGATATTTGGGGGCAGAATTGACCGGATGTGGAGATGCAATGGGAGTGAGGGGCTGAGAGCCACGGCTCTGGGTTTGTGGTGGCGCCTCGGATGACCATGGAGAACACTGAAGGAGCAGCAGGTTGCGGAGCTGTTGAACACAGATTTGTGCAGATCGCACCTCCGTCACTTCTTGGGGGTTCCTGGGAGGCATTTAAGTAGCAGCCCGGATAGGGGTCAGTGATACAGCTGTAGAGCTCGGGAAAAGGGGGGTCCGCACAGGAAGTGAGGGTTGAAGAGGGGTTTTAACGAGAGGGCCCTGGAGCTGGCAGAGCCAATCGGACTCCCCAGGGGCATGTGACACGCCAGAAGAGAAGGAACGGAGGGAGGAAAACAGTCCGCAATGGGAGGCAGAGGAGGAGAAGACGAGCAGGGGAGAACAAAGGCAGGCATTTGCTGTTGAAAACAGTGGTTTGAAAATTAATGGTCATTTGTTTTTAAAGTTTCTGAGAGTTTGAGAGTTGATATTGTAAAATTAATTTCATTTTAAATACAATTCAATTATAAAACAAAATTTAATTGTAAAATTAATTTAAAGTGAAGTCAGGTAATGAAATGTGTGACTCACTCGGAGAAAAAAGGCATTTCTTGGAGGAACCTTATTCTGATTACAGGGCAACAAAAACGTGTGGCCGGCTTAATTTATTCTAATGCAAAATTTCCTTTTCCATTTGGTCTTGACTAGCCCTTAAGTATCGTGCCAGGCCATTGGCTGAGTGGCAATGACGTGTGTGAGGAGAAATCAGTCACGGGATGTGTTTGGCTTCTGACCACCGTTGTCTCCAGTGTGGCGGGCCAGAGGACAACCGTGTGTGTCTGCTCTGCCCGGCACAGGCCGCTATGCTTCTATCCCACTGCGTTCCTCTCCTGCTCCGCTCACCAACGCCCCGGTTGGGGCAGTGAATGAAATGACGTTCTGAGCCACGAGTGTAGTACTTCTGGGTCTTTCCAAAATTCAGTTCTTGCCGTTCAGGTAAGAAGGGGTTCAATTCACACAAATATGATTTTATTATGTACTTTGTGGCTAATTGTAAGAAAACCAGATGAGACACATTTATGGATTTTTTTTTTTTTAATGAAAACAGTCACCAGAAATATATAAAGGCAAAGGCTCTTTTTCTGCTTTGAATAAATAATGTTCAATTAGGAATAATCAATGTTTATTGAACACTTATTATGGTGTAGGCACCATGCTCAGATTCTCAAGTTTCTTGCTCTTATAAGCATTTATTTTTCAGTACTTTGATTCAGCCCGTAATACTTGTCCTGATTTTTATTGGCCTTTATATTATCGAGACTTTCTTTCCCCTCCCTCCTTTAATTGCTAGAAATAGAATCTCCCTTATTGTATCTGTGCATCATTATTCTCCTTGGGTTCTAGTTGCATGAGCAAAAGACAGGTTGGTGTCTGCTCTGTGATATATCGTAACAAAAATGTCAACATCCAGCAGATCTAGAAAGGAGGGAGCTTCTAGACTAAGGATGTGGTTACAGTAGTTTTCCTTTCAGCATGCTTGGAGTCACGAGGGGACCAATGGAGTGGGCGGAGGAGTTAGGGCAGCCGTGGGCAAACTATGGCCCGCGGGCCGAATCCGGCCCGTTCGGCTGTTCTATCCGGCCCGCGGAGCCAAGAGAGTGGAGGGTTCTCTTGCTCTCCCCTCCGCTCCTTCACCAGCAGCCCAAGATGAGAGTGCCAGCATGGTCAGGTTGCTTTTGTTCTGGCCCTCCGGTCCAGTTGAAGAACCCATGGTGGCCCTCGAGTCAAAAAGTTTGCCCACCCCTGAGTTAGGGGGAGCCAGTGGGAACACAGAAATGTGAGGCAGATCTATGTCCCGGCACCTCCCCTGCTCTGACCACCCAGCCTGGCTGGTGACCCTCAGAGGCCAGGCCCCCAGAGAGAACTGGCCGGCCCCTCGTGGGCACAGCAACAGCACTGGAGTCCAAAGGCCTTTCAGTCTGGGAGGAGATGAGAGCTTTCGTGACAAAGGGAGGACTTGGCGGGGATGTGTCTGGAACCGAGGCGAAGGTAAAGAGGGAAGCGGTTAGGAGCCAGTCAGGTGGTCTGGGGCTGACTGGAGTGAGAGGAAGAGGACGAAGCTCTGTCCACTCCTGGGAGGCCACAGGCTCAGGTGTCAGGCTTTCCAGACCTTGCCCCTATTACACCTGTTTGAGCACACTTTACTCCTATGGGAGTGTTTACTGGTTTATAGGGTCTAATTTGTACCACAGTATTAACATGGCACATAAAATACAGAGCGCACACAAATATAGGCCTTAAAGAAATGAGATACATGGCAAGCATAAAGGAGTTCTAATATTTTCCCTTTTCACCCCAGTCAATTATCTTTATATATATATATATATATATATATATATATAATCAATATATTGATTATTATCAATATATTGATATATTGATTATTATCAATATATCTATATATATATATAGATTATTGATTTCAGAGAGAGATAGAAACATCAATGTTGAGAGAGAATAATTGATCCGCTGCCTCCTGCACCCCCCCCTACAAACACACACACACACACACACACACACACACTGATGGAGCCCACAACCTGGGCATGTGCTGAAAGGGCGAGGCTAGAACCCTGCCTCCTGGTGGGGCAGGGCGGAGCTATCCTCCATTTTGTGGTCGGACCCTAGCTCTCACCCAACCAATCAGGGTCACATCACCCCCCTATAAAACCCATTGAGATGTTACATTCTCGCTCGCTCTTTTCCACCATGCAGTCAGCGTGAGTGGGACGGAGCCCATGCTAGCATGGAAGAGACTCTCTTGCTAATTGCATCAGATCTGGCTCCCCGGTGGTCTCTGGGGATCACGGAATCTCGGCACAACAGAGCCCTGACGGGGAATCGAACCGTAACCTCCTGGTTCATAGGTTGCGTGACCTCCTGGTTCGTAGGTTGGTGCTGACCCCCCGAGCTGGCTGGGCAGCAGTTATCGCTTTCGGAGGAGCAGAGAGACGAGTGCCGAAGAGGGGCCAGGATGTGCCCTGGCCGGCTTTTGTTTCCAGGAGAATTGCTGTTGGCCTGGGTCCTGGAAAAGGCAGCGGCAGCGTCTGCTTCCAATTCCTGCTGAATCTTATCGGGCCGGCCAGCTGACTTTCCCGGGCCCCTTCCTGTTGACACTCGGAGGAGTTTCCAAGGATGGGCTCCCGACTCGCTGACGGGGAGGGCCGCGGGGCGAGGGCAGGGGTGGGATAAGCACGGAAGGGCTTGGTGTGGAGCCAGTGTATCCAAGGCGAGCCACAGGCCGGGAAAGAATGGGGCAGGACTTGGTCTTCTCGTGAGAAAGAGCGTCAGGAGGTAGCAGAAGGTCTTCCTCTCCACTCCCTCCCTCCCTCCCCTCTCTCTCCCTCTCTCTCTCTGTAGAGAGTGGGGCAATCATGCTTCTCCTCTTCTTCTCAGTAATTGAAGACCTGTAAGTCCATGGGTCAGGCAAATAATAATCTTTGGACTGGTGTCGGCCTCAGATCCGGTCTGTGCCCATCAGGCTGGACAGGGGAGTCAGACCACCCGAGGGAAGTCCGCTTCCTTTCGCTCCCTCGTTCCTCTCCTCTGTGTCCTGGTTCAGGAAGAGGCGGGTTTCTGCTCGGGGCCTCTCGGCTTTTTCCCAGCGAGCGGTTTACTCTGCACCTTGTGCCGCGCGTCCTCCTCACTCTGCTATGCCTTGGAATACAAGCTTGTTCACCCCCTTCATTCCTGGGTGTTGCTCCCTGTGCTCATCGCCGGCGTTAATGGAACGCCTGCGACGCTCCCGGAGCCGGGCCCCCAGGCGTCAGCGGCCGGAAGCGGCGTCTTCCTAAGTGGAACGCCGTGTGGGGTGCCCCCCCATGTGGAGAGATTTCTCCAGCGCGCTCCACTCACCTGCCCGGCTTGCTTCCCACGGGGTTTTCGGTGGAAAACACACACGGAAGCACATGTGCACACGTGTTTACAGTGTTGACCACCGTCGTTCCTGCTGTGGACTGGGGTGCCAAGGGCGGAGGTGACCTTTGGTCCCTGCACGGCCCCCCTTTGCTCATTCCTTCCCACCCGCTCCCCCTCACCTCTCCTCCACCTCCCCCCCCCACCTTCCCCCACCCTTCTGGAGGCGCCCGCTCTGCATGGTCAGCGTGTGCCCTTGAATGGGTGGGGTGCGTTTTGTGAACCGTGCTGTGTGGCCGTGTTTTCCACTTACATCAGCGACGTTACACGACCCTTCGCTGTGTGGGTGCTGTTTTTCTCTCGGTCTTCTATTGTTGCTTCCTATGCGCACACGTCCATGTTTCTGAATGTACGTGCCTCCTTTGTTGCTTCAAAACGGAAGCAGATGAAGGTGATTCCAGGGTGTGGGATGCCGCCCCGATCTGCTGCGGATTCTCTCCCCTCAGCCAGTCAGAGAGGACTGTCAGATGTGGGCCAGGACCCGCCGGGCCTGCCAGAGCCGCCAGAGCCGCACAGGGCCCGTGGGGCGCTGACCGGAGGGCACAGGGCAGAGGGCCCTGCAGAGGCGCCCGCCCGCCCGTGGCTCAGCTCCGTCTCGCCGTGGAAGCAGTCCAGGCTCCGGCTGCAGGCGGCCACGTCCTCGCCGAGCCCCCAGGAGGGCCGGGGCCGGAGGGCGGTGCCATCGCCCCCTCTGGCTCCGAGCCCGGCTCCACTTCGGCCCCATCAGGGCAGCGCTTCTGGCCCTACAGCTGCCACACCAGACCCGCGGGCTGCCCGGGCACAGTGAGGGCACCTGGAGCTTTGTGAGGCTTGGAGTCAATCTGCTTGGGTTCGGGGAGGGGTGAGCTTTCTTTCAAACCAGTCTTCTCCCTAATTCTCTGCAGGCGTGGGCTGGGCCTTCCCCTGTGCAAGCCCTTTCTCAGTCCTCTGGGGTTCCAAGTCCTTGTCCTCCCTGATCCTTGCCCTGGATGTTCCCAGGCCAGACCCTCCCTTCGTTTTGGCTCCTCCTGGGCACGCCTCGAAGTTCTGCTTCCTCATCTGGCTCTCGCGGCGCACATGCCTCAGAGGGGAGTTTCCCCTCGCTGCGTCTCACCACCCAGGCCTCCCAGAGTGGACAGGGGAGCCACTTCCCCCCCGCAGATTCGGGACTGCCGCCCCCACGGCGGAGGATGTGCTGTCCTCCGGGGTCCGTGACGCTGTAGCTTCCTGGTGAGTCTGGCTCCTTCTCTTTCCTTAAGGTCCCACTAGCCTCCTCCCGAGGCAGGGGGTCAGAAGCTGCGTGCATCCACTTGGCGCAGGAAGCAGCGCACATCTAGTCTCTAAGTGACAGATGCCAATATCTCACCCATTCGTCATAGTGCCGCTGGGAGAGCCCTGGGCTGTCCGGCTGTCTTGCAGGACATACTTTTTATTTTTATTATTTTATTTTTTTAATTAATTAATTTTTAAAATATATACTTTATTGATTTTCCACAGAGAGGAAGGGAGAGGGATAGAGAGCTAGAAACATCGATGAGAGAGAAACATCGAGCAGCTGCCTCCTGCACACCCCCCACCGGGGATGTGCCCGAAACCAAGGTACATGCCCTTGACCGGAATCGAACCTGGGACCTTCTAGTCCACAAGCTGACGCTCTATCCACTGAGCCACACCGGTTTCGGCTACAGGACATACTTTTTAATCCATCAGTGATATTCCGCTGATTGGACTAGATGTAGTGGGAAGCATCAAGCACTTCAGAAGCCATGGTAAGACCCGTGCTCGAGAGGGTGCGAGAGGAACACAACAAAGACGCAGGAGCTGACCGGAATCGTGACGTCGTCCCTGAGATCCAGGGGTCCAGAGCCGCGGGCGCCAGCCGGTGGGCCCGAGCATGCCAGGACTTTCCGCCCGAGAGCGGCACCAGCGATCATTGCATCTCACACTCCCCCCACAGAGAGGGAAGCAGGGTGTGTTTCTCCGGGCTTTGGTAACCGTATCTCCCGGTGACAGACTGTCAGCTTTGCGGGAGGCCCGCACAGAGGAAAGCTTGGCAGCAGGTGCGGATGCCGGGCTGGCAGGCCCGCCAGGTGGGAGGCAGCCGCCAGCGCCTCCTGTGCGCGTGGGGGGATCTGACCCGGGAAGAGGTGCCCGGGAGCAGGAATACGCCACCCACAGCAGAGGGCGACGTGCCGCCCGCTCCCACACCAGCTCCCGAGCCGGGGGAGGCGAGCTCCTGACCAAGAGGAAGCGGGGAGCTGAGTCTGATTTCCAGGGAGAAACGTACGCGTCAGCTGTGGTGCTTTAAAAACCGTCTGCACACGGCCGGCCATTCGTGACATTCTTTTGACCCCATCCAAAGCTACAGTCGAGCCCTCTTCCCCTGGGGCACAGGCTGGCCTCCGTAACCTCTGCCTCGTTCTGTTTCTTAAGCCGTCGGCGGAGGCGGGGGAGACACAAGTGATTCCAGAGCGGAGCCATCAGAGGTGTTCCATTTCCCTCCTGGAATCTCCTTCTTCTTGAGATGCTTTCTCTTTGAACCCAGCCCCCGTGAGCTGAGAAAGCTAGCTAGCCAGATATTAGAGGCCGCGTGTGGGTCTTCCGGCCACAGCGGCAGCTGCGGGCCCCGCCCGCAGCCGGCACCGCCCGGCACGCGTGTGAGAAGGGAAGCTTCTCCTGGTGCAGTTCCCAAGCTTTCAGCTGCTTCCCTTGTTCCCAGTAAGCCCTGCTCAAGTGTCAGATGTGGGAGAGAAACAACTGCTGTTATTCTTTTAAGCCACTGCGTGGTGGCTTTCCCGGCAACAGACAACAGGAACAGAAGCTGCAAGCAGCTCAGCTCTAGTCTCGCGGGGAAACCCTCCCAACGGGCTAGATTTGGGGTGAGGTACCTGGGCCTCTTCTTTATCTGGGAACAGAAGCGGCCCAACGCCTGAACGTGTAGGGACTTACATATGGTGGCAGATGACCGAGCCCGTCAAAAGGGAATGACTGGAGAATCGGGAACGAGGTCTGGCAGGTGGGTGGGTGTGTGGGGAGGAATGTGACGTGTGACACTCTTACGGCTTGCTGACACCCGGCAGAGAGCACCAACCACGGAACAGTCAGTAACCAAGGAGACGCCAGCACTTGGCCAGGTGATGGGACACAGCCTTGTGTCCATTGTGCCAGCGATCCCGGTGCTGGCACAATGGACACAGGATGGCACAGACCGGCGATGAGGACGGGGGCTCTGCGTGGGCCCCGGAGTCTGGACTCCAACACATGAAGGCTGATCCAGCCACTGTGGCCACTGAAAGTCTGGGCTCCCAGTAGAAGAAACCAACACTGACCCCCACCCTCCCCGATGGGACAGAGTCTCCTGAGGAACCACTTGCTAGCAAGTTGAGTATCTTGAACTTCTCCACCCTGAAAGGGACATGGATTCATTGACAAAAGCCACAAACACAGAGAACATGATTGTATGTATCTACGAGTAGACTTAGAACCCACATCGTGTATAGTTTCAGGAGGTACGGTGTACCGTATGTGAATCCTATCTCAATAAAGCTGTTCAAACACATTAAGAGTTGTGAGACGCAAAAGAGTGAGGTCGTTAGGCGAGTCCTGAGGCCAACCTGCACGGTGTTCTTGCCAGAAGCGGCGATGGAGACCCTGTGAGGACAGAGCGAGGAGGTGGCCACTGCGACCCCCGGAGAGAGGCCTCCGGAGAAGCTACCCTGCTCGCTGCACCTCGGCCGCGGGCGTCCAGCCTTCAGAACCGGGGGGAAATACCTGTCCGTGTCTATGTCCCCGACTGTGGCCCGTTGCCATGGCAGCCTTAGCAAGCCAACGCCACATGAAAATAACGGGAAGCAATCTGTGTAATGAAAGGGGATCAATGGTGCCCAGGTCTTCATGGACGAAGCTGTTCCGTCAGTTTCAGATGGACTGGCCGGTCCGTTTCCATGGAGCTTTCTGAGGGCCCGGGGGCCCCCTGCGATAAGGAACGCCTGAATTGGAGTGAGACGGCAGCAGAGGGGAGGCCAATGTTGCAGGTCAACCGAGAAGAAGTGGATGTTGTGAGCGGGTGTGCCCTCTAAATCCTGGTTTGCTGGAACATGTGTGTGTGTGTGTGGGGGGGGGGGACGGGGACGGGACGGGTGTGATCTTGTAAGCGACGCTTTCAGACAGAAAACAGAAGAGGCCAATTTCCACATCAGGCAGGTGGCTGAGCACAGGTGGGAGTCTTTCTCTCCTGCAAGATATTTCGGGAAACATTTAAAAGAGAGAGCCTTCCTGGTCAATCCTAGAAGCACGAGTGAGGGCTCCCTGTGGCCTGGAAATGAGTCATTCTGAGAAGATGGCCATCGAGGGTCAGCTGCTGCTGACAGGCGGGGGTTGACGTCAGCGCTCAAAGGTCCCCGCTGGAGGAAGGCCACTCCCCCCGACACGATCGCAGCCCAGGGTACGGGATGGCGGAGGCTGCTGGGTGGCCACCTCCAGTTTCAGCTGCGGCGGCCATGGAGAGTGTCATGCGCATCTGGACACTGTGAGCCGGCCCAACTGTAGCTTCTCTGCTTCTTACCCCAGGGCCTCCCCCAAAACGAATGGAACCCCTGAGTCCAGAGGCAAACGTGAGGCAGTCAGCCCTCCCCCGGCTGATGGAGGGAGGGAGTCCTGCGGACCATTCTGAGGGGATCCTACACGCTCCTCAGAGGTCCGGGTGAACGAGCCACCTCTAATTGCTCCTGGTATTGGCTTCACCTGCTTCCTGGGGTCACTGTCATCACTCCTTGGCTCAGTTCCTTGGGATTTAAAAAAAAGCTACAGACAGCGATTTCTCAGACTCTGTTTTGAGGAAACCTAAACTAAGACCTGAGATTGCCAAGAATTACCCACTATCTGAGGATGGCCCATCACATTGAAAGGGACACCTGCTACTGTCACAAATGGAAAGCCTTTTAATCCCAAAGAATAAGAATATAAGTAATCCAAAAAATGGTTTTAGGAATATGTGGTATCATCAGAGATATAATAAAGGAGGTTTTTTGCAAATGTGATATGTGACCAGGAGATGGTTCAAACGGAAGAAGTACTTCGGAAACAAGAGCTTAGGAATGAGGAACGTGCTGGTTGGAAGGAGAGCTTCGCTAAGTGGGTGAGGAGCTGGTGCACAGGCCGACAGGAGCGTCCGTGGGCTGGGCGGGGGAGGTGTTCTCTGGCGTTAAAAGGCGGCAAGTGTAAAACGCAGATTTATGAAAGGGAGATCTGAGGGGCTTGCCATTTATTGAGTAGGACCTGCAGGAAAACTAGGATTGGGATATCACAGGAGCATCAACATGGGGAGAAATAATTCTGAGGAACCTCTTTGAGGAAACTCCAAATTGAGAACTCACCACGTGCCAAGGAGAATGAAAAATAAACCAGAAAATGTGTGCATGCATGAATGAACATTTCAGGGACAACAGTTTGAGCAGCTTGGCTTGCTTCACCGTAGCATTATTTATGTCCTCGTGGTTAAGTGTTTTCAAATAGGCAGATTTTGTTTTTATTCTTGAGAAAAGACTGTAGATAGCAACAGAGGCTGGCAAAGTGATGTGAATGTTCCAGGAATTGCCCTGAAGTTTTTATTTTATTTTATTGATTATGGTATCACATAATTGTCCTCATCCCCCCATTCCCATCCCAAACCCCTCCCTGCATATGCCCCTACCCCCTGTTGTCCATGGCCACTGGCCAGGCCCATGTGCATGCACACAAGTCCTTTGGTTGATCTCTCCCTCTTACCCCCACCATCCCCTACTTTCCCTCTGAGGTTTGAGAGTCTGATCGCTGCTTCTCTTTCTCTGCGTCTGTTTTTGTTCATCAGTTTATGTTGTTCATTATTTCCTCTAGATGTGTGAGATCATGTGATCCAAGAAATACCCTTGTAAGAGCCTATAATGAGACAAGCCATTGCTGAGAGGCAAATGAATCAGTCTGTATTGAGTTCCTTTCTAGGTCAACAGTTCTTTTGAGTCCCAATTTCAATGTCAAATAGTTCCTTATGTGTACATGTCAGCCATGCTATTCCAGATCTGGTTGGTGGACAAATGGTGATGATGCAGGTCCGACTGTTTCTGGTTTGGTCCTGGGCGTCCTTCAGCGACACGCAGCTGCTGTCTGCTGGTCTGGCGAGGCGTCGTCAGCATCTTCCATCTCTGAACTGTTTCTCTTCTGTCTTCATGGCTGGAGCACTTCTGTCTATTCCTCTCTGTTACAGGATTCCAGATGGTCTCGGAGTTGTTTTCTGAAAATATACAAACATATTCTCTACCAAAAGTTAATAAAAGGATATTTTCTATAAATCTGACTTGGAACCTTTTTCATTTTTTCCCCCCAAATGATTTTCCTCTGGCTTGTTTTGACACCAGGTGTGTATTTTCATGGGTATCTTGCTGTTAGCGTTTCGAATGAAGGTTAATTTTTAAGGGCAATCTGGTTAATTCTGGCCACCCAAACTCTCCACCTTACCTTCTTTATTTAAGGGTCAGGCCATCAAAACACCTGCACATTAATGGAGCCGGTGCTCTGAGTGGAGGAAAAGCACCTTCCAGAAGGATCTCTGCCTGAGGATCAGGTACAGGTGGGGGAGGCCCGCTCCGCGGAGCACTCTGGCCACCGGAGGCCGCACCGCTGCGAATGCAATTTGCTTCCTGCGTCCATGTCATTTTCCCTCCTCAGCCGGTGAAACGGAGCGCGGGCCCGCGCGGCCGGCATTCAATGGCTCATCTTCGGGGGCCAATTATGTGTGCAAGCCACTGTTCCCTCCGGTGACAAAGAGAGAGCAGGCGCCCCAGCGGCGAGTGTGAGCAGACAGCACCTGTGTGCGCCTCGGATGTTTTCACCCTCCGATTGTTTGCCTGGACTCTGGCGGGCGGACAGAGCCTGGCCGTGGCACCGCGGGGCCGTGCGGCCATCGTGCCTGCCGGTGGGCCGCCTTCCCTTTGTGCGGCGGCGGCGGGACCGGCTGCTTTCACGGCTTCGGACTCCCCGGCGGTGGCATTGTCTGCCCCCCAGCTCCGTCCTGACGCAGGGGAGGCCCGTGCCCCGCGCCCACACCCCTCTCGCCACGCGCTGCGGCGCCGGGTCTGAGGAAGGCCCCGGGGGCCTGCGGAGCCGAGCGGGCAGAGGCGGCGCCCGCACTCGGCGGCGTCTTCGGGGACGCGGCAGCCTGTCGGCGGTGGTTGATGGCTCTCTCTGTCTTCGCACGCGGGTCTCTGGGGCCCACTCTGGTCTCTCATCGTGTCCCTGCTTAGCTCCGCTCCCCACTCCTGGCTGCTCGGGCTCGGCTCCCCGCGCGGCGGCGGGGCTGTGCGCCGGCGATCTTAAATCACCCTGCTTCTCGGGGGCCCCTCGCCGCCCGCGCACCGAACATATGGCCGTGTTATGTCTATTTGAAAAAGCCTTCGCATCATATGTTTGTACAACTGCTCCCCATCCCAAGACAAAAATTCCTTCCCTGTTATTGCCCATTTGCTGACTAAAGAAATTATCCTCTTTATGTGTTCTGGTACTTTACCTTGATATCTGACATGTTTAATTATGTAGCCCTTAGTCCATAATCTGCATCTTCATCATCTCAGACCATTTTGCTTCCGCGAATCCAACGCTTAACGATACGCCGGGAGACAGAGAGAAGGTATTTTAAAAAATCCTTCCACTATAATTCTTCCTAAGATTTTTTAAAATCATAGGAATCGAGAGTAACAGAGTCAGTAGGGAAAGACCGGGAAATTCTCAGGTGTTTCTCCCACATCCCTCCCTTATGCTGGGCTGCTAAAGATGGTAACGCTTGAATCCTTTCACACTACCATGCTAACGCAGACTGCACAGGCTGTACACAAGATGCTGGGGTGTCCAGTTACCCTACAAACGCAGCCACCCCGAAGGCTGCCGCGTGGAGCGTGCGGCCATCTGACCACGTCGGCAGCGATCTCCGCGGAGAAAGGGGTCAGACGAGTCTTGGGAAATGCAATTAACCTAAATGCTGGGCATGAAGCTGGCGGTGGAAGAGCAGCAGCGAGGACCAGCCACCCCAGGGGCTGGGCGATCCCAGGCGGGTCCTGGGAGGGGCTGGGCCAGGCCTGTGGGCCTTGTCCTGAGAAATGAGACCCACAGCTTGCCCCTCACCCTCACGGAAAGGCCTTCCACTGCTTCCAGGAATGTTTCTCCTCGGAGCGCCTCTGACTGCCTGCCTTTGACCAGCGGCTCTCAACCTTCCTAAAGCCGTGACCCCAAACACAGCTCCTCAGGGCGTGGTGACCCCCCCCCCCCCACAACATTCTTTCCGTTGCTACTTCATAACTGTGATTGTGCTCCTGTTATGAATCGTCATGCAAATACCTGATATGCAGGGTGTCTTAGGTGGCCCCTGTGCAAGGGTCCTTTGGCCCCCACAGGGGTTGCGACCCACAGGTTGGGAACCGCCGCTGCCTTTGGCCATGTCACAGCCGAGCGCAAGGATCTAACTCAGTGGTGGGCAAACTACGGCCCACGGGCCGGATTTGGCCTGTTCGGCTGTTCTATCTGGCCTGCGGAGCCGAAAGAGCAGAGGGTCCTCTTGCTCTCCCCTCCGCTCCTTCACCAGCAGCCCGAGATGAGAGTGCCAGCATGGTCAGGTTGCTTTTGTTCCGGCCCTCCGGTCCAGTGTAAGAACCCATGGTGGCCCTCGAGTCAAAAAGTTTGCCCACCCCTAGTCTAACCTGAATGACTCCTGTTCCTATGACACTCCCGTGCCTCCATTGCGCTGATGGCCCCCACGGTCAGGCAGGCCCAAGCACAGACCACCTGGAACCCTTTCCTTTCTTTCCTGTGGGCGGACTAGAAGACAGAAGGCAGTAAGCTGAAAGGTGAGCTGTCTCCCGCTGTTAGGGACGTGGTGCCCTGCCAGGAGGGCTCCTCCGCGTGCTGGGGTGCGAGCAGCACGGCACGTAAATATTTCAAGGCGGAAAGTCAACCATTACGCGGCCGTTCAGCACGGTGCGCAGGTTGCGCCGAGGGCTCCGATCAAAGCGAGCTTGAGACGCGGGGGCCGAGCGGGTTGGCCTGGAAGCTTCCTGGGGGAGAGAAGTCCTCCTACATTAGCTAATGCAGTGAGGGCTGACCTGGCCGGGCATCGCGTTCTGCATGTCGACCCAAGGTATCGGATTTGTGGCTTTCGCTAGCTTCTCAGAAAATGGCTTTTTAAAAATACATTTCTTAATAGTGCAAAACTGGCAGAAGCCACAAATGGAACGGGCCTGCCTTCGCACGGAAAACCTTTCGTGTCCCGAGCTCCGCGCGCTCCGCAGCACTTTGCGGTCTGTGGCTCCGGGCTCAGGAAAGGGCGGCGGTCCTCCGACTCCGGCCGAAGCGGCAGGAGCTCCGCGCGGCCCGCCGGCGCGGCCCACGGGCTGCTGCCCACCCCGGCGGCCGGCTAATGGCCGTTCCCGCGGCAGCTTCTCGGCTCCGGCCGAGGAGGACCGAGAATCACAGCCGGGAAAGCCATTTGCTGGTCCCGGGGGAGTGGACGGTGGGAACGGCAGGCATCAGTGTGTCTACAGATGGACGCCGCGGCAGAGCGAAATGGATCAATCGGCGGGAGGAGAGAGAGGGGCGGCTATTAGAGGCCACGGCCATCGTATTTGAAGATTCATGCAGCATCCATTACACTTGGCCAACAGAGCACCAAGTCCGTAACAGCGGGAGGCAACTTACCGCCCAGACTATCCGCTTTCTGCTTCTGGTCTGCCCACCAGGAGAGGAAATGGGAGGGTTCTAGGTGATCTATGCTTTCATCTAAAGAGGAGCGCTAGAAATAGAAAAAAGTCAGTGTTGTTTTTTTTCTCCTACTCCGTGCTACCGAGAGTCCTAGTCTGCAATCTGGAGTTACCTTTGATTGCACTACGTCGCTGGCCCTCACCTAACCATTGGGGTTCACTCTCTGTCTCCCGGGGAGGACCCTGCCTGCCTCTCCTCGTTGCTGGCGCCTGAGTCAGCGGTCGTCGGGAGAGCGGACGGAGGCAGCGGATGGGAACAGGGGGGGGTGGGGGGGCGCAGGGAAGCGAGCTCCGTCCCCTCTAATTGTGCCCTGATGAGAGCGAGCCTGCGGAGCAGCCGGCGCCCGTAGTCACACGCGGCCTTTGCCTGCCTGTGGATGTATCGATCTGTGGGTGTCTGTGCAACTGATTGACGATTGGCCACGTGATCCCGTGCAGGCGTGTGTCAGAGCCTCATCTCTGTGCAATCGAAGGCTGCTGACTCCCAGAAGGGAAGGGGCCACGGGCAGTCCACACACGCCCAGCGCCCGGAGGAGGAGCCGTCACGGAGGGAAACCCTGAAGATGCGGTTCCCGGGCCGGGCGGCCGGGCGGGCAGGCGGGTGTCGTGTCCTGGGATGAGGAGCCCCCAGCTCACCCCAGAGTCCGCCTGCGACTCTTAAAGTGATACCTCCAACCAGGGGCCCTCCTCCTCACTCCCCTTCCGAGGGGGTCCCGCTGCCCTCCCCCGCGGAGCCCGCACCGCAGCCGGCGCGGGAGATGCCGCGTGGTTGGCCACAGGGAGCCCGGCGGCTGCCACTGGGCCGCCTCCAGCGGTTCTGAGTGAGGAGCCGTCCGGTGGGTGAAGCCCGGAGGAGCGGCACTGACTTCTCCGGCGTTGGCGGGGCCTGGGGTTGGACCTCAGGGGCCACGGACGGCCCGGGGCTGCGGGGCGCAGGCGAGGTCATGGGCATGGAAATCGGGGATGGGTTTAGAACGGGGACATCAGACGGGACGGCTGCTCTGGCTCCACGTCCTGCCGCTCGCGGGGGCGAGGCCCAAGGCGGAGAGGTGACGTGGGAGCCACCGCCTTCTCCTGCTCTTCCTTCTTGGAAAACCTGTGGACAGCGGCCTGCACAGGCGTCCGCACTGTGAGAAAAGCACAAGGGCCCGGCGCGTGAGAACAGGCAGGCGGTCACACACCCCTAACGCATTCCTTCCGCTAACGTAACCACACTGACCCAGTCTCACTCTCCTTTTCCGAGACTAACCGTGTTTGCTTAGAGAACATATGTTTAACATGACAGGTTCCATGTGTACTTTACAGGAAGTGAGGAATAAGAGGCAACATTCTAGGGGCAGGAGGACTGTGGCCTACTTTTTCTTTTCTTTTTTTTAAAGTATGGTTTTAAATTTAGTGTGTTTGTCCCCACACTTAAAAAAACCACCCGCCTTCTGGTGATGCCAGTGAGTTACTGTTTTCATCCATGTCTTATGGCGTGTAAACTTCCCTGGGCGGATGGATAGACAGGAACGTTATTCTTGAAATTTGTTGACAACGTGGGTACGATTTTTCACTTCACCTGTTCTCAGGGAATTCCGTGGAGCCATAAATTCAAGTTAGCTGGCTAGAATGCTTCTAGGAAAAAAAAAAGAAAGGAAGGAAACCCAAGTTTGACACAGAGAACTAGTTGACTCCAAAGAGATGCGGGCGGCCGTGGAAGGCGAACGCACTCCAGCTCCGGCTGCCCCGTGAGGACAGGAATGCTGGCCGAGGGCAGAACCCGAGCCCGCCGCCGGGGGTTTGGCCCCTGGGCCCTCCGTGCTGCCTTGTCTACTGTTGCTTTAACGTTTTGTGTGTGCACGTGTGTAGTGGACAGCGCAAAACTGTAGACCAGGATGACAAAGAATATTCAGGCCTGGCTGGTGTGCCTCCGCGGCTGAGTGTCAACCGTTGAGCCAGGAGGTCACGGTTTGATTCCCGGCCAGGGCACAGGCCCCGGTTGTGGACTCCATTCCTAGCCGGTCCATGATTTTCTCACATCCTTGATGCTTCTCTCTCTCCTCTCCTCCCTCCCCCTCTCCATTCCTCTCCGAAATCAATAAAAAAGAAAAAGAAAAAAATTGTAAAACAAAAAGAAAAATAATATTCTGGACAGGGTATTTCACAGAGCAGAAGTTTTTAATTTTCATGAAGTCCAACTTATGAGGCTTTTATGAATCCTGCCTTCGGTGCCCTGCTTAAGAACCGGTGGCCTAACCCTGGTTCCCCAAGCTTTTGTTTTCTCCTGAGAGCTTTCTGGTCCGAGGCTGTGCACTGAGACGTGTGAAATATTGTGGATCAATTTTCAAATAGTTGTGAAGCTTCTTCGGTCAAGGTTCTTTTCTTTCTCCTTTCCACCTAGGACAGTGAAAAGAGCCTAAAATCGTTGGTGGCAAAGATTATCCTTCTTCCGTTGACTTGCTTTTGCAGCTGCGTCAAAAATTAATGGGCTGCACCTCCGCCCTATTCCTTAACTCTCTTCTGTGCTAAGATGTGCGCTTCCATCCCGCCACTCACGTCACACGGTCTGGATCTTTGCAGCTACGAAGTGCGTCTCGAACAAAGCAGTGTGACTGCCCCTGGTGCACTTTCCTCATCCTCGGTGGTTTTGAGCGCTCCGGTTCCTTGGATCTTTACAATCGGTTTTAGAGTAACCTTGTCTGTGTCTATCAAGTCTTCCAAGAATTTTCCTAAGAATGGCATCGACTTGTTGTCTTCCAATTCATGAGCACATTGGCTCCGTCTCTTATTTATTTACCAGAGGCTCAGTGCACAAACTTGTTCACTGGGGGCAAGGAGTGGGGTTCCTCAGCCTGGCCTGCACCTTCTCCCCTCTCGCAGTCCGGGAGCCCTGGGGGAATTTCCCACTAAGCCATCAGTCAAACACCCTTAGTGCTGCCATGGAGGCGGGAGAGCCTCCCACCACCGCCACTGAGCTCGCCAGCCATGAGCCCAGCTTCTGGCTGAGTGGTGCTCCCCCTGTGGGAATGCACTGACCACCAGGGGGCAGCCCCTGCGTTGAGTGTCTGCCCCCTGGTGGTCAGTGCGCGTCATGATGACCGGTCATTCCACCATTCAGTCATTTGCATATTAGCCTTTTATTAGGATAAAAGGATACGCTGTAGATGATGCCCATTAGAACTATAAGAAACACAAAAAAATTCACTGTTAACTCATTCTCGAATTGCCCCCACTTAAAATCAAATTGTCCCCCTGTGGGGCGTGCGCTGCACCTTGGGGACCCCTGGGCTTGACACTTTTCCTCTCTGAGCTTCATATCTGAATACATATGCATCTACCGCGGGGAACTGTAATCTCTTCTCTGCCTCCCTCACTGGGTTGTCATGAGGAGGTTCTGAGCTAATAAACCTAGAAATGTTTCACCAAGCAAGTGGTGTCTAAACGGGAAGGGATTGTTATTTTTAAGCTCACGGGGACCCTTGCAGGGAGCAGGTGCTGATTGGGGGAAGAGGTGCTGATTGTTTCCTGGGGCTGTAGCCATGGAAGCTTTGCAGAGGTTTCAGCAGGCCTGGGGTGGGGATGGGGGGCCCTCTGGCCAGCAATCCTGTAGCAGTGGTCGTCCCCAGGGGCAGTATGTCCAGCGTGACAGCAGAATCTCCACAGAGCCCCCAGACACCCACCATCAGCAGGTGTTTAAAGGTCAGGCTGCTCCTGCCCCTTCAGTCCCTCCTGCCCACGGCTCCGGTTCTGGGAGTCAGGACACCGCATTGACAGGGGAGCCCATGGAAAAGCCGGGGGGGGGGGGTAAATGGGTACGGGGTGAATTCCTCCCACCCCCCCTCCCCCAGTTCAGGTCTTTGTCCTGCATCCCCCATAAGCTGGGGGAGGGGTGATGCTACAACCCAGCCTGGGATTTGGAGTTTTGACATTAGAGTGGGTTGAATGTTTTATTGCATGAACATTGGGATTATTAGATAATATTTGAGAGCGATGGAAGAGCACCATGGCTTGTCCAAGATTTCAGCAAGGCCGATGACGTGGATTTAGGGGTGGGGGTGTGCAATGAAAGAATACAGTTGGGTTCTGCTTACATCTTCGAGAGTCAAGCTACATCAGGAAGAAGCCCATGACGGTCACTTGAGTTACAAGACCTCTAGGTACCCAATGTGCATGTGGACTTGGAGGAGGTCAGGAAAGAGACATCAGTTTTGGAGTTCAGACTCTCTCACTCCATTTAGAATTATTTCAAATTATACTTCCTCAGTGGTATGGCAACACACAATTTATTTATTTCTGAATGAGTCCAGCCAAAGTACTCCACTAAAGACACACACACACACACACACACACACACACACCGCGGGTAGTGTCAGCGTGATCATAGACTAGGACGCTCCAGCCCTCTCTCCCCCCACAAAACACCAATTTAAATACTATATATGGACCAAAATATTGGTATAAGAGCTCCAGAATCTAGTTAAGCTACAGGGCTCTGGGTGAACTCGAAGCTGAGTGCAATGATGTGAAAAGAGGTCAGAAGAGCAATTTCACTTCACCCGTGTCTCTCCCTCCCTGAAGCAAGCGTGGCTCAGTGCTGAGAGAACATATCGCTGCATGACTTCCTCCTCCAGGTGAAGGGAGAGTGCACGTTTGTCCGATGCCCTGGCTTTTCGGGAGCTGCCCAGGGGACCCATCCCTGTCTTGCCCGACCCTGGCTGCTGACATGGAGTTGGCACACTGGCACACTGGATGCCTGGTGGCTGCTGGGAGCAAGGGCGGGAGGTGCTTTCTGCTGTGGAACCAGGGAACTTGCAGTGCCACAGACAGACGCCAGAGGGAGCAAGAGATTATGAGCTCCTGAATTGAACTCGGAAAACCTCTCTGAGACATGGCAGACACAGACCCAGAAAAGACTCACCGCCCCCCAAACAGTCTCAGAGGTGCCTGGACGCTCCAGCGAGGCCACATGGGTGAGTGCCTCTCCCTGTATGATACTTGGAAAAGACTGGAAAAAGTGACTGGGTTTCACATGCGTGGATCCCAACAGAGAGTTATGAGTCACACGAAGAAACAGGGAAACATGGCCCAACAAAGGGAACTAAATAAATGTCCAGATCGCAGGCCCATGGGAAATGGAGGTATACGAATTACCTGACAAAGAACTGAAAATCTGATGCTCTCCACGGTCAAGAAAATGACACTTGAACAAAATGAGAATATCAACAAAGATATAGACAGTATAAAAAAGGCACCAAATAGAAATGTTGGAGCTGAAGAATTCAATAACACAATTGAAAAATTCACCACAGGGGTTCAAGAACAGACTCGATGAAGCAGAAGAAAGAATCAGTGAACTCAAAGACATGCCATTGGAAGTTATACAGTCAGAGGAACACAAAGAAAAAAAGGATGAAAGGGAGTGAAGAAAGCCTAAGGGACTGTGGGACACACCCCCAGACTCAGTAGACACATTATGGGAGTCTCAGAAGGAGAGGAAAAACATAAAGAGACAGAAATGATGACTGGAAACTCTTAAAATCTGGGGAAGAAAGTGAATATTCATGGTCACAAAGCACAAGACGCACCCAAAGAAATCCATAGCGGGACATGTTATAGTCATATTGTCTGAAGACAAAGAGAATTTTGAAAGCAGCAATGGGACTGTTCACATACAAGGGAGGATCCTTATAAGACCATCAGCAGATTTCTCAGCAGAAATCTTGCAAACCCGATTTTAAAAGTGAAGGAGAAATATTTTTGAGATGAACAAAAATGGAGGAGTTCAACCTCACTAAGTAGGCCTTACAAGGAATGCTCAAGGAACCCCTTCAAAGTGAAATGAAAGGACACTAAACAGCAATCCACAAACGTATAAAAATAGAAAGCTTGCTGGTAGAGGTGAATATATAGACAGGTACAGAATACTGTATACTATAATACTGCAGCACTGTGTTGGTGACATGTAAATCAAAAATATAAAAATAACTATAACTATAAAAATGTGAATGCATACAATGTAAAAAGAAGCATCAATATTTGAAGCATCAATAACAGAAAGTGTATATGTAGGAAAGTCAAATTGTAGAGTATTTGTATTCATGTTAAGTCAATTTGTGGACTTTAGTTAGCTTAAAATAGATTGTTATAACCATGAGATGTTTCATGTAACCCTCATGATAACGACAAAGAACATACCAATAGAAGATATACAAAGGAGATGAGGAAGGAATCAGAGCATTTCTATAAAACACAAAAACAAACAAACGAAAAGGGAAGGAAGCAGAGGGTGGCCGCACTTGTGTCAGACAAAGTGGACTGTAAGTCACAACTGTAGAAAGAAACCAAGAAGAACCATATTTAAGGAGAATAGACCAATTCACGAGAGAGAGATAACAATTAGAAATACATACACACCTCCTCGTACAGAACCCAAATATACGGCCTAACCTTCGGCAGAACTGAGGCAAGAAGCAGGAAGCAGTGCAATGGCAGTAAGGAATTTTAATAACCTGCTTCCAATAATAGATGGGCCTACGGACAGGACACCGATACGGTGACAGGAAACCTGCACAACGTCCTGGGCTGGGAGACGCAGCAGGCGTGTCCAGAACAGGCTACCCAAGAGCAGCAGAACTCACATCCTTCTCATGTGTACACGGAACACGCCCAGACACATCACATGCTAGGTCACAGAACAAATTTAAGAAGATTAAAGTTATATCAAGTATCTTCCAGACCACCATAAAATGAAAGTAGTAATTAGTAGCAGAAGGAAAACAGAAAATTTTATAAACACGTGACACTTACATTGTTGATCAAAGGCGAGATCAAAAGGGAAATTAGAAAATATCTTGAGACAAACAACAACAACAACAACCAAACAACATACCAAAACTTACACAGCAAAGCCTTTTTAGGAGGTAAATGTATAGCCATCAATATCTACATTGTAGAAAGATTCAAATAAACAACCTAGCAGTCACCATTAGAAAAGGAAGGACAAACTAAGCCCAAATTTAGCAAAAAGAAATGATTTCAATTAGAGAAGGAATAAACAAAACAGAGAATAGAACAAAAAAACACACAACAAAACTAAGAGCTATACATTAACAAATTGGATAGTCTAGAACAGGGGTCGGCAAACTCATTAGTCAACAGAGCCAAATATCAACAGTACAATGATTGAAATTCCTTATTAGAGCCGAAAACTGACTTCTGTACGAGTCACAAAGTTTTAATCGCACTGTATGTGCACGCCCACACGTGGTATTTTGTGGAAGAGCCACACTCAAGGGGCCAAAGAGCTGCATGTGGCTTCCGAGCCGCAGTTTGCCGACCACTGGTCTAGAATAAGTAAATAAATTCTTAGAAACATTCAACCTACCAAGACTAAATTATGAAGAAATAGAAAATCTGAATAGATCTATAATGATTAAAGAGACTGAATCAGTAATAATTTTTTAAAAACCTTCTGAATTAAGAAAAGGTCTAGAACCAGATGACTTTAATGGTGAATTCTACCAAACATTTAAAGAACTCATGTTCTCAAACTCTTACAAAATATTAAAGAGGAGAGAACACTTTCAAACTCACTTCATGAAGCAAGCATTATCCTGATACCAAAACGAAAGACACCACAAGAAAAGAAAATTACAGGCCAACACCCTAGTGAATATAGACGCAAAATTTCTCAACAAAATACAACAGAGTTCAATAGCACATTGTAAGAATAATACACAGAAACCAGGAGGTTTTATCCTCAGAAGCAAGGATGGCTCAAAATAGGAAGATCAATCAGTTTGGTGCAGCCACTGTGCAAAAACGGTATGGCGGTTCCTCAACAGATTAAAAATGGAACTACGACACCATCCAACAATACCACTTCTGTGTCTGTATTCAAAGGAATTGCGTGATTCCACTTACCTGAGGCATTTAAGTAGTAAGATTCAGAGAGTCAGAAAGTAGAATGGAGGTTGCCACGGGCTTGAAGGAGGGGGAAATGGAAAGTTGATGTTCAACGAGTACAAAGTTTCCGTCCAAACGCTGGAAAAATTCCATAGGCCTGCCGTACACCTGGTGCCTGCAGTGAAAAACACTGTGTTTTACACTTAAACGTACGCCAGAGGGTAGATTGCATTATGTTTTCTACCACAATTTTAAAAAAGCACAAATGATGCCGCATTTAGGCGTTCTCGCCCAGCCCTCCCCACCTGTGTGGGGGCATCCTTAAGGAACGCAGCCTTTGGATTTGGGCGGCTCTGCGTCCAGCCTCCAATAGTGATTATAGACTCTTAGGCAAATTACTCTCTGATGCTTAGCTTCCCTTGCCGAGTCACAAAGTGGTACCTTCAACGTAGTTAGTTCTAATCAGTAGTTTATTCCTTTATGTTGCTACCGAATAACATACAAAATACCTGGGAGGCAGCATTTGGTTGCACACACTTCCAGTCCTATCTTTACTTCATTCTGTCTGGAAACTACATTTGTGTGTAAGTCTATTCTTATATTTTTTTTTCTTAGATCTCATTGCTTCTCTAGAAACACTGGTCTCTATAGGAATACACTGATTGTCATTAAATCCTTTATAAAGCACTTATGAAGTTTAATGATTGACAAAAATAGATATGAAACATTTCTTTTCTTTAAAGGACTTACAATCTATCAGCAGAAAAGAACGTATTAGTATTATTCACTAACTAGAGGCCCAGTGCAGGAACTCACGCATGGGTGGGGTCCCTTGGCCTATTCTTCCTGTCATTTTAGCCTCTACCAGCCGTGGGCAAACTACGGCCCGTTCGGCTGTTCTATCCGGCTCAGGGAGCCGAAAGAACAGAGGGTTCTCTTGCTCTTCCCTCCGCTCCTTCACCAGCAGCCCAAGATGAGAGTGCCAGCATGGTCAGGTTGCTTTTGTTCTGGCCCTCCGGTCCAGTGTAAGAACCCATGGTGGCCCTCGAGTCAAAAGGTTTGCCCACCCCTGGTCTAGACAATGATAGGGGTTGGCTGACTGAGGGAGGGACTGTGGGAGGCTGGCTGTGGGAGTGCACTGACCACCAGGAGGCAGCTCCTGCATTGAGTGTCTGCCCCCTGGTGGTCAGTGCATCGTCATAGCGACTGGTTGTAATGGTTGCTTAGGCTTTTGTGTGTAGACTAGTGGCCTGGTACATGGACATCCCCCAAGGGGTTCCCTCAGCCCAGCCTGCACCCTCTCCAATCGGGTACCCTTTGGGGGATGTCCAGCTGCCAGATTAGACTTGATCCCTCTAAACCGGAAGTCGGACATCCCTCTCGCAATCTGGGACTGCTGGCTCCTAACTGTTCACCCGCCTGCCTGCCTGATTGCCACTAACTGCCTCTGCCTGCCTGCCTGATTACCCTTAACCCCTCTGCCTGCCTGTCTGAGTGCCCCTAACTGCTTTCCCCTGCCAGCCTGATCTCACCCCTTACTGCCCTCCCCTGCCAGACTGGTTGCCCCCGAATACCCTCCCCAGCTGGCCAATTTGGTTCTGATTGGTCGGTTTCTATGCCAGTCAGCATCTCTGGGCCTATCTCCGGGCCTGATCAAAGAGGCGGGACTGATCAGCAGTCCCTGCGGAGAAACAGAGGTGCGGCTACTGGTGAAGCCCAGAGAGAAAGAGAGGCAATGGCCGCTCAACAGCTGCCATGAGGCTGTGCATCAGACCCTGCCTCTCTCTCCGGGCCTCTCTCCGGGCCTGACCTGCAGCCCCCTCCGCAGTCAGTGCGGGGTCACTGCGCCCACACCCATGGCCAGCACGGCAATCCAGCACTGACTGCAGGACTGACTTCCTGTGCTCAGTCAACTCTTTGGCCAGTCGCTATGGAACCTGAGTTTTTCAATATTAGGATAAACTAATAATTTAATGAAATGTAATGTATTAATACTATTTATTGTTAATATGACGATACTAAAACTTTTAGCAACCAGCCACGCTCATCAGTGCTAACAACCCAAAGAGAGAAACAGACAGAGAGTGGTCAGGAGTCAGCTGATCAGGGGACACAACCATCCGTGAGGGCGGGACCCCAGGGAGGGTGTGCCAAGGAGATGGGCTCCGAGGACAGCAGAGAGATCAGTGCTGCTCCCGGCACGGGCCCACGCTGCAGTGCAGGCAGCTGGTTTCAGGTGCACCTGCTGTGCCCACGGGTGCTCTGTGAACACGGCTCACACAGCCTGACCCAAGCTCAGGCGGGCAGGCTGGGGCCGCGCTGGTCCAGCTCCGTGAGAATGCCTGGGCGTGAATCCTGGCTCTGCCACGAGTTGGGCAAACGACCTAACCTCTTCGCGCCTCATTCTCCTCCTCTGTCAAACGGGAAAACAGCCGTACCGCCTCACAGGGTCATCACGAGACTTAGGTACGTCAGAGGCTGTGAATGCCTAGTGAGGGCTCTGTGTTCATTGGTTACATAAGTGAGCATGAGCTGGTGAGGAAACACAGACATCCCCCCAGCTGATGGGAATTCTTTCTTACTCAATTCCCTTTCCACCGCCAGGGATGAAGGCAGAGCTAGCGTGTCACCGTCGGGGGCGGGGGTGACCCCAGACCTCTCCGGCCTTTGCCAATGTCCCCCTACAAGAAAAAGAAAAACACCACAGGCTCCAGGCTTTGCCAGAAAATAGAATCCAGGCAAGAGCGCTCAATGGCACAGTTTTCCTTCTCCTGGTGTTTATTTTTGTATCCTCTGCCTTTTGTTTCATGTGATTCTACTTTTCTGTTTGTGCCAGCTGCCCATAGTTTCCGTTAATGCTCACGTTAGTAAAAATCTTGAATCAATCGAAAGAAGGTTGCCTCTTTATATTTAAAGGAAACAGATGGTCGAATAGATCCCCACCACAGGACGGGCTGGTTTCTGACACGGACGCCGGGCAGCTCTGCACGGGAGCAAAGGCAGGGACTCGGGACTCAGAAGGAAGGTGCGTGTATGCCGGAGCGCCCTGCCTTCCCCGGACTTTGCATGCCTGCCGGCCTGCAGCCCCTCCCTCGTCCGTCTGGATGGACCGCGAGGCCCCCTCTGCTTCCTGAATCCTCCTCGCCTGTCTTGGGGATGCTGATGGGGAGAAGTGGGCAGGGAGGGGATGCCCTCTGCCGTGGGCCCCAGTGGACTCTCCTGTCTGCCGAGAAGCGTGTGGTCCGGCCATCTGAGGAGTTCTCCTAATGGCCTCACCGGCAGAAACAACACCGAAGTACGTCCGTCCAACTCCTGGCTTTCATGGCAGACAGAGCCAAATGAGCCGAGATGGAACATTAATTTTTTTTCATAAACTTTCTTAAATTTCATTGAAAACAGACAGTAGGCAATTCGTGCTTTTCAGCAAGATGGAGTCTTTTTAAATATATATATATATATATATATATATATATATATATATATATATATTTTATTGATTTTTTTACAGAGAGGAAGGTAGAGAGATAAAGAGCTAGAAACGTCCATGAGAGAGAAACATCGACCAGCTGCCAATTGCACACCCCCTACCGGGGATGTGCCCACAACCAAGGTACATGCCCTTGACCAGAATCGAACCCGGGACCTTTCAGTCCGCAGACCGACGCTCTACCACTGAGCCAAACCGGTTTTGGCAAGATGGAGTCTTTTTAAAGTTGCAGATGCTTCTGAGCCATTTAGCAAAGTTTAAAAATGTTTTCTGTGAATGATGATGATCACATTTTAAAGTGTAGGACCTGTCGTAAGAGCTTTTATTTCCTCCAAACTGAGATGTAACATTGGTGACACAATATTAAAATGCACACTAGTATATACATTAATGTGAATGCATGCGTTCATAAAAGACAATTGCCTCTTTTTAATATTTGAGGATTTTAATCGTTATATTAAAAACTAGAGGCCCGGTGCACAAATTCGTGCATGGTCGGGGCCCATGGGGCAGGGCCATCAGGTGAAGGGGCCACAGGCAGTTGGTCAGCCAGCCCCACTCCCAATCGAGGTGTTGGGGGCTGATCAGGTTCCGAGTGTCCTGGGGCCTGGGCCGATTGGGCCAGATCAGGCTGGTTGGTATGAACGAAAAGAGCCACATGCCAACCCAAAAGGCTCGGGAAGGCCTGTGTGGCAGTCTTGCGAATTCAGAGACCTGGAATAACCACAGAGATGGTTTGAAAATTTAATATCCGACTATAAACAGGTTATAGCAGGTAGTCATGTCCCAGGTATTTTAACTGACAAAGATCAATTTGGATCTGCTTTACTGAGCCCTTTAGGCTTCCTGCCTCTGAGATAACCTATCTGTGAGATGTCTGGGTAACTTGTGTAACTTCCTTCTTACCCCGGACCCCTCAGGGCACAACAAATGGCCCCGAGACATTCTCTCATTGTGACTGTTATCAAGTTAATTGCAATGTGTTAATTACGTTAGAGTATCCTGTATCCTTCTCTGTAAGAGAAGCTCATGTCCATCATTTCACCTTCTACCCTATCCCAGAGGTTTCCCCACTTCTCTCTGTCCCACCTCCCTAATCTATCACCAATGAATTTCATGTAACTCGTCTACGTCCCTTTCCTTTGATTTGCCATGTATAAATATAGAAATGTAACCCGCCATTCTCCGGAGCAGTATCTCAATCCCTTGAGGTTCTGCTTCCCGGCAATTGTCGATAGTTTGGCTCAAATAAACTCAAAAAAAATTCTTTATAGGTTTCGATGGTTTTTTTGTTAACATTGGCTACCATAGTGTGTGTCATTCTGGTCGTTCCGCTGTTCCGGTGGCTGGGCTTCTGTATATATAGATCCCCCACCAGGGCTACGAAAATCCATGCTTGGTTTTAGCGTTTCTCGTGTAAGTATTGCCCCCCTGAGCCAGGGGACAAGAGGAGAAGAAACGCTGGTGGAACACCAGAGAGGCAATCTGCTCCCATCCCTTTGTATTTCCGGACTGACCACACGAGGAAAGGGTGACTGGAGCACAAACACCTCCGCCCCCCTTACAACTCGCCTTTGTGGGAGGTGGAACTTCACCCCCTCCCCACCTTGTGTGGCTCCCTGGTCCTCAGCACCTCACTACCTCACACCCCGAAGGTTACAACCGTCGCCAGCTGGCCTCTCTCCGTCCTGACCATCCTCTCAGCCTGTTCTCACCAGAGATCATCTTCCTAAATGCCGCCCTCACCTCCTGCCTCTGAAGTGCTTCCTGGTGCCCGTCGCCTTAGGACGGGTCCTGCCTCCTCGGCCTCGCTCTCATCATGGCAACATCCTGGCTCTGCCTGCTTTTCCAGCGTCTTCGTCCTCGTCTCTTCGCAAGGAGTTCTCCGCTCCGGCATGGTCCTCCTGGCTCTCATTGCTCCAGCTCCCGACGGGCCTGGGACGCTCTGGTTGCCGAGGCCTTGCCCAGGCCGATTTCCTGCCCGAGCACCCGCCTTCCTCCATCGGCATCCCGCCGCTCCTGAACGCTTCTCCCAGGCTCTGCCTGGGCCGCTGCCGCCAGGAGCAAAGCTGGGCCTTTCCGCCGCCGGCTCCTCTCCCCGAAGCCCTTTCTTTCTGGACCAACAAGTCGCTATTTGTCAAGTCATTTGCATTAGATTTAAAGCTGCTAAGAGCAGAGACCATCTCTTCGTACGCGGTGGGCCTCGTGTATGAGAGGCGCTCAACAAATCGGCTGGTTAGTTAGTCACTTGTGTGTTTTGCTAATTTGGTTTTGTAAAATGATCAGTTGTTGCTTCGGACAACGAGCAGAAGCTTCTGATCTGTGGGAGAGTTTTGGGGAGACAGATGGTCTATTATAAGAACTGCGTTTTTATGTTTCCCTGAGTTTTGAGCTTTAATGGAATGCAGAACAGAGAGTGGTGAAAACGGGGGTAAGGAATACATGTGGAGGAAAAGAATCCTTGGTGAGTGGATGAAGCTCCTAGAGTTTGTGTTTTGGTTCTTGGTCTGCTCCTTGGCCACCTTGTGCGTGAGACCTCTCTGTTCTATGCCTGGGACCCTGGCATGATGTACTTACTATTCTTCCACAGCTTAGCTTTTGTGATTACAGCGACCCTCAGATCCAGGATCAGATTTGTAATTTTAGAAAAGCCTTCAGTCTTTATCACCATTGCAACTGAACTGATAGAAGTCTGTGTGATCGTATTCCTGGGACTGTTACTCTCTCCTGCAGATTGGTGTCGGGGCAGTAGAAACCCAGTTACCGGGTTCTGGGTGTGATCAGCTATTTAACTTAATTCGAAGACCCATGTATGCTCACTGCTGGCTGAAGAGCACATGCTTCAATCTTTCAGGGGGTTAAGTTGGAAATAGGAAATAGTCAATTTAAAAGATTCAATCTGCTGATCAAATAATTCTACTAAAAAATAAAAATAAGTATGAATTTACAAAGATTTACCTCTGAGAATATTCATCTTAGTGTTGTTTTTTTTTAATGAAAATATTTAAAACAAACACAAAAGGTCTGATAATAAATTGGACAAGTGGGGTCAATCATATCAGACATCCCCTTACAATGGACCACATGTGTTCATTAAAAATAAAGGGAGAAGTTTACATAATAATTAATGAAGTGGAAAGAGGACCATGAAAACCTGTATTGTTAAATGGAAAAAAAAAAGAAAGCATGTGACAAAATGGCATCCAGATGATGATTCATTTTAATAAAATAAATAGTAATAATAATAACAAATGTGTAGACACCAACGTTTAAGAATAGGTATGCCTGGTAGGTGGAATTATGTGAGAATTTTCTTCTTGTGTGAATATATTGGCATATTCTAAATTTTTAGATTAGCAATGAAAGCTCATCTATGTGAAAAAAATAAATGAAAGGATATGGGTATTCACTTAATGTCTTATTGTCAAGCACTATGTGACTTATTCTTGGCTTACCATGCTGTAAAATGTTGCATCTATCACTAAGCACACAATGTTCTAAACAAAGACGGTGGCAGCGGCTACTGTGATTTACTCCTGAAAGCTGGCGTGGCCCTGAAAGAGCTTCACGCTTTGAGCAGTCTTACGAGGGTCTAGCCCAGGGGTGGGCAAACTTTTTGACTCGAGGGCCACCATGGGTTCTTACACTGGACCGGAGGGCCGGAACAAAAGCAACCTGACCATGCTGGCACTCTCCTCTTGGGCTGCTGGTGAAGGAGCGGAGGGGAGAGCAAGAGAACCCTCCGCTCTTTCAGCTGCGCAGGCCGGACAGAACACACGAACGGGCCGGATCTGGCCCACGGGCCGTAGTTTGCCCACGGCTGGTCTAGGCAACCAACCTTAGGTGATAACAAGATAAAGTTCAAGCACTCAGAAGCTTACTTTCTATGACATGGTCCGTCACTGCACCTTTGTAAAGGAGAGAAGATAAACAGAGCCTTAACAGACGATTCAGGGAGAGAATCCTGACGCGTGTGACAAAGTTGTTGGGCAGCAGCTTTCTGTGGCGGGTAAGAGCCCCTTGGTTTCCTCTGGGCGCGGGCGCGGTGCTCCACCCCGGGGGCTGGGAGACGGGGGATCCATTCATTATTTATTTATTTTGCAGGGCAGGCATTGCCGAGCACCGGGGCCGGTAACAAACACGGCTCCCCTCCTGTTGGAGCCCCCTCCTCGGCGTCTCCTTTTCTGGGTCTCTCCTTCCGTCCCGGCCCGTCTCATCCCTGGCCCGCTGCAAACGACTGAGCTCATGCCCACCGGAGGGAACGTTCACGCGTGATTAAGACAAAGAATTACCCTCCTTTCCTGGCCTCCGATTTGCCGACACCTCTCTCCCCAGGTGTGGGCTGGGGAGCTGGTTCCCCAGATGAGGCAGGCGGGGAGGGGGGGCCCCCGCTCTCGCTGCCGGGGGACCGTTTGGGGGAACGCTTCATCGGGCTCGTTATGGTCTGTCTGCGCTGAGCTCCTCTCTCCCAGTCCGGTCTGCGGGGGGCGGGCTGTCGGGGGGCAGGCTATCAGGGGGAGCCTCTGTAGCCATCTAGGGCAGCGTCACGGGGGGTGGGACGGGGCAGGGGGGTAAAGGAATCCCCCGTGTTTAGTGACCTGTAACGTCGTCACGTAGGTTTAAGGCCGTGGTCGGCAAACCCATGAGCCCACAGAGCCAAATACCCACAGCACAGCGACTGACATCTCTTTGGAGAGCCACATTTTTTAAAACGTAAACTCCTTCTGCCGCCACTTCTTCAACACAGACTCACCCAGGCCGTGGCGTTTTGTGGAAGAGCCACACTCAAGGGGCCAGAGAGCCGCATGTGACTCACGAGCCACGGTTCGCCGACCACGGGTATACGGGACAATGCAGACTGACTACATGCAGGTATAAAGTGCAAATGTTCACCAGACAAGGGTAACTGCCACACCCTGCACTCACCTAGCTACCCTTGTGCCGTGGTTGCCATGGAGGGAGCAGTTAAGATTAAGTTCACAGTCCTGCAGCTGCCCTCTCTCTCCCCATGCCTGCTGGCACCCCCCCCCCTCCCAGTGGGAGCTTGGAGTCCGTATTTTACGTGTCCCCCTGTGAGAGCAAAGCTTGCAGCAGGTGGGAGCCGGGCACAGCTCTGGAGCAGCTGAGAAGCCGCAGGCCCCCCGGGGCTCTGGTCCAGCCTGTCAGACATTCCCGATCACCAATGGGTGCGTGGCCCGCAGGGCGGAGCCGTGGGCTGGCAGAAACAGCCGGGGGGGGGGGTGCTCCGGGGAGCCCCCGGGCGTGGAGAGTGGGCAGTTGAAATCTCCGGCCGCACAGGGGTGGGCACAGTGATGAGCTACGGCCATCTCTCCCCAGGGGACCCTGCTCCTCATCCCGCCGAGGGCGCTGGGCTGGCAGCGGCGTTCGAAACAGGAAACGCATACGCAGTCAGGGCCAGGCGCTCTGGGACCCGGCCCCTCGGACCCGCTGCCGCCCCTCGAAGTCGCCGGGGTGCTGGGTGTCCCACTGGGGAACCTCCACACCCAAAGGCTCTGGCGGAACTGGGGCGCCCGTGCGGCCACGTGGGGAGCAGCGGCTCTACTTGTGCAGAGGGCCGTGTGGGCCGCTGCCGAGGGTCCCCGCGGGCACGTCTCTGAGGGTGTGCCGGCTGATACCGTGTTCCTGAGGCCGTCCTTCCGCCATCCCAGGGGGGAGCCGTCCCTAGACCCCGAGTCCTCCAGCCTCGCTGGCTCCCGCTCTGCTCCGTCCTTCCCTCTCGCCCCAAGTCGCTCAGGCCCGGTGCCGGGTACCGTGGCTTCTGTGGCTGCTGGTAAAAGACTGGCTTTGGAGAATGTGGCCTGGGAGAGCTCTTTATGCAGCCCTGGGCTCGTTCAGCATGCACCCCTCTCCCTCCAGCCCCTTCCCCACCAGTCCCTTTGTGTCTGCAGTTGGTGTGCTGGGATGTCGTGGGCAGGCGCCAGCCCGGGAAAGGCAGTGTGTGTGTGGCTGCCTTTGGGTGAGGTCAAAGGTCATGCCTCACGCAGCTCGTGGGCAGCCAGACTCATTAGAGCAGGCGTGAGCCGGGCCTGTGTGGGCCAGGAGGGCGTGGCCCGGGCCTGCGTGGGCTGGGACAGCGTGGGCTGGAACAGCGTGGGCCAGGCCTGCGTGGGCATTCAGAGGCGGGTTCACTCGGAACCACAGCCCGAGCCTCTGGGACCAGGCCCTCCTCTGCCTCGGGGGCTGCTGGCTGCCCGCGGGCTGAGGCGGCGGCGGAGCAGGGCCCGGCCGGTGCTCTGGGCAGACCAGAGGCTTCCCCGTCCAGTCCCGCGGCTGCCCAGGCGGGGGGCTCCCTGCGGCCAGGCGGGGGGCAGAGGGGAGCGGGCACGGGCCGAGGGGCGCCCTGCGGGCCCATCTGTGCCTGGCGCCCTGACGTCTCCTGGGAGGCTGAACCGCAGGCCAAGCTACAGCTGGCAGCCTGCCTGTTCCCCTCCCCCCCCCCCCGGGGGGCCCCCGGAGAGGTGAGGGGGTGCGGCTGGCCCGCTCTCTGGGAGGGTTCCTGGACGCCCCTCCAGCCTGGCGTTGCCTGCGGCCGCCCCTCCACCAGGTGAGGATCTGTCCGGAGCCTCCCTGTCCTCTCCTCTGCCGTGGCAGGCTGGCACCGAGCAGTGAGCCGTTCTGCAGCCTCGATCGCGTCCAGATTGCCGAGTGATTTTCCCAATCACTTCCCTGATGGCCGGGGTGGCGGGCGAAGCCTGCTCCCTCTGCGGGAGGCGGGCGCACTGTCCGGGCACCTGTGAGCTGGCACCCGCCTCCGTGCAGGGCTGCCCACCCCCACCCCCCCCACCCCCCCACCCCCCGCCTCACAGACCGGGGCTCTGCGCGGACACCGTGCGGGGAGGGGCAGTGGGCGGTTCATTGTGGGGACGGGTGACCGGGGCGGCTCAGGAGCCCGCGTGCGGGTGGACGGAGCGGGTGAGAGGCGGCGGTGAGAAACAGCTCCCCAGAACGGCAAAGGAAAGGGGAAGGAAAACAGGACAGAATGGCGGGTGGGCGTTGTCCGGAGCCACGGGGCTCAGCTTGCTCACCAGCCCGCGGCGGCGCCGGCGGCTCTGCGTGTGCGGGAGGCGCCTCCAGATCCAATTCACGGGGTTCCCGCCGCAGAGGAGAGAGCGGAACGGGGGGATTAATTGATAGTAATAATAATAGAACGCTATTTCAATGAAAAATACAATAAAGTTAAAATTGAATGTTTCTAGTGGGAGAGGTTAGGAAGAGAGGGAAGAATCCAAGATGCTTTTTAAGCTTTTCCTCCCCCTCCCCTTACGTAAATGAATAGACAGCGCGTCGGAAATGGGGAAACCGGGAAAGAAACTGGTTCCGAAAGAGGCCAGCAGCTCACTTTGCAGATCTGGACCTGATGCTAGTTTTTCCAGGAGGTGACGCCACCCCGCCACGGGCAGGTGTGTCCTGCAGGCTCTGCCACAGGCCGGTGTGTCCTGCAGGCCCTGCCACGGGCAGGTGTGTCCTGCAGGCCCCGCCACGGGCAGGTGTGTCCTGCAGACTCTGCCAGGGGCAGGTGTGTCCTGCAGACTCTGCCACGGGCAGGTGTGTCCTGAAGACCAGGTGGCACAAAGCAGGGGCTCCCAGGTGAGCCTCGGAGAGTGCCCAGTGCAGGGTGTGGCCACAGGGTTAACCTCAGACTGACCTGCTGGCAAAGCCACAAACCAGTCCCAGCTTGACCGTCTGACCTCCCAGATCCTTCCCGGGTCAGTAGTGGGCTGTGGAGGGGCAGCAAGTGCTGCCAACACAAGTGAAATCACAAGAACGTGGTAACTAGGGTGGCCACTGCCTTGTTTACCTCTGGCTATAAAGTAAAGGCCCCGCTTGTGGTCTGGATCTGTTCTGTGGCCTCAGCCAGGCACAGGAGATCCACCTGGACCCAATTCATTCTCTGTGTCTGTCTTTTCTTCATCCTTCACCGGCCTCCCTCAGGCTCGCCGGACCCGTGGCTGTGCTGGCGCGGCCCAGTTCAGGACACGGGATTTTGTGCACGGGAGCGGAGCATCCGTAGCAGCAGAGAGAAAAGCAGACTTTCAAGGCTTTGAAAATCACAGGAACAAAGAGTGTCCGTGAGAAAGAGGTGGTCCACGTGGGGGTGGTGGCAGGGTTAAAGAGGAACCACCGAGCATTGACCTCGAGGATGCGGACACGGGCAGAAACAGGGCGAGATGGATTTCATTGGAATGGGGGGGGGGGTAGACGTGATATGTCCGGTGTTCGGGAAAAGGAGCCGATGGAAACATAGACTCTTTTGAGTCTGGGAAGCTACACGGAGCTAGTAGACGTGGCCTCTGCACTCAAGGGACCTCTGGGCTCACATTTCACCAGAAATGGTGATTCCGAAGGGAGAGGGGCTGGGGGAGGGGGAGGGTACGAGCCAGGGAACGGCCTCCCACAGCCGGGGCTGCCTTGCGCTGCTGGCTCGGCCTCGGCACAAGGCGGTTTCCTCCCGGTGTTGTCAGTGGCTGCTCCAGCCTCCCAGCCTCCCAGCGTCCCCAGCAGCCTTGCAAATCTGCCTCCTCTGAGGCCAAGCTTCCCTTTCCCATTCAGAGAAGCAGCTATGACCTCGAAGATTCTGACAGAGTGGTTCTAACGTTTCCTTTTTTTGTTGTTATATTCATTTATTCTCTTGGTCTTTCAACAAATGTCTGTGGCGATCCCATCACGTGCCCTGCTCCGGAAACTCAAGGTGCCGTGTGAACAAGACGGAAAGGTCTCTCCTTTCGCCGCGCTGTTGCGATGGCGGGGGGAGGACAGCCAGTGTACAATCCGTCGGTAACGAGGCCTGGCCGGCGCTCTTCGGCTCGGTGGGAAGAGCTTTCTCCGGGACGGGAGGTGCTCTTTGGGCTGCTCCCGGGGCAGGACGGAGGTCCCAGTGAGGATGTGCCATCCTGGGCCAAGGGTGGGAAGCCAGCGAGCGCACAGGCCCGGAGGTGGGTGGGAAGGGTGGGCACGTGCCAGGACGCGAAGGACAGCTGGTGCAGCGGAGCGTGGTGAGCGCGGTGAGGTGGCGGGGAATTTACCTCGGAGGGAGGCAGGGCCAGGCCGCGGAGCCTGAGCTGTGTGGGAAGGAGGCTTTGGAGGGCTTCCGGAAATGAACCGACTCGCTCCCTGTATGCTTGTCAGAGATCACACGCCTCTTATCTCCTTAGTCTCCACTGTCCGAGGGCAGCGGTCGGCAAACTGCGGCTCCGTGGACTAATGAGTTTGCCGGCCACTGACCTAGACTCTCGATTCCAATAATCACCTGCTGTAGTTGTTCCTTGTGATCAAGCCCCTATCCCAGTGGTCGGCAAACCCATTAGTCAAAAGAGTGGCAAACCATGGCTCTCGAGCCGCAGTTTGCCGACCACTGTCCTAGGAGGTGTGTTGATAAGCATGTTGCTACGAGGATTGGCTGAGGTTTTACTGCCTGTGGTTTCTTCTAGGATTGTTATGGTTTCACGGCATACATTGAAGTCTTTTATCCATTTTGAGTTTATTTTTATGTATGGTGTAAGTTGGTAGTCTAGTTTCATTGTTTTTGTTTGTTTGTTTCTTTGTTTTTGCATGTCCTGTCCAATTTTCCCAGCACCATTTCTGGAAGACAATGGGGTGGTGGAGGCCTGGGGTGAGGGGGTGGGCTAGAAGAGGTCAATGGGGGGAAGAGGGGGACATATGTAATACTTCCAACAACAAAGGTTAAAAAATAGGACCCGCCGTCTACATGGGTGAGGGAGGGGGCCAGGGGACAAAAGCAGAAGCCACTGGAGGGCCGGGAGCAGGAGAGGACACGGGTGCTTGCTTTGTCTGCTGGGCGTGGGCCACGATGGGACTGGGAGACAGGCGGGGAAGGGAGGACATCATGCTGCAGCCCCTGAAGCAGGAATCCCACATTGCAACCAGGATGTGCCATGAGGGTTTACGCTGGGGAGGAGCAGTGGAGGCGAGGGAGGGGAACAGACCTGAGACAGACGAGGGAGGAAGAATCAACAAAACTGACCCAAGAATTGGATGCAGGAAGTCAGTAAGACTCCAGGATGCTCTATTTTAGCAAATTGATTGGCTGCATCTCATATTCAGATGAAAAAAAACCCAGGATGAACACTCCTCACACTCTGACCTTCGTACCACCATTGCCAAGAGGGGCCCAGAGGATCCACCAAGACCCTTAAAGCTAAAAGAAGAAGAGGAAGAAGTTAGAAATAAGGAATAGGCCTGTGGAGGTTTATTATACCCTGAGTGGCCAGATTGTTATCGTCTCTGAACACATAATAATCAGGCCACTCATGTATATCCTATAGAATAAAAGGCTAAATGTAAGTTGCCCCCTCGACCAGGAGTTTGACCAACAGGCAGGCTGGCCAACTGCCCATGTCCCCTCCCCCTGGCCAGGCTGGCTGGACCCCACCCATGCACGAATTCATGCACCGGGCCTCTAAAATGTATATGTATATATATGTATATGTATACATATACGTATACGTATATGTATATGTACACACACACACACACACACATTGAGTGGCGAGATTATTATGCGTTCAGAGATTACAATAATCTGGCCACTCAGTGTGCTGTCTCAATACTTGTGAATACTTGAAAATATCTATACCAGAAAGTTTTTTAAAAAATATATTTTTTATTGATATTTTACAGAGAGGAAGGGAGAGAGATAGAGAGCTAGAAATGTCGATGAGAGAGAAACATCGACCAGCTGCCTCTTGCACACCCCCTACCAGGGATGTGCCCGCAACCAATGTACATGCCTCTGACCGGAATCGAACCGGGAGGGACCTTTCAGTCCGCAGACCAACGCTCTACCATTGAGCCAAACCGGTTTCGGCAGTATACCAGAAAGTTTTTAAAGAAATCTTCTTTTTAGCCAATAAATCCCGAACCAAGCAGTAGGAGTTATTTTCCCCACTTTGAGATAAATACCCATGGAGAAGATGTAAGTACTGGGTGAGAGGGTCCCCCTCCATCAGCCCCTGACCTACCTCCAGGGCAAACAGCATCTGTGGTTTAACAGGTCCGCACGCGGTGCCCGGCTCCTGCCCGGAGGGAAGGCACTAAGGGCAGGGGAATTAAATGGCTACCAATTTGTGAGGACCCAGCCCTAATACGTTTATTGATTTTGGGTTCCAGTTTAGTGGTTGAGCTGTCTCTATCCATCAAACTTTCCACAAAAGGGCATAGATCATCCTGGAGGGGGAGGGGAGGTGTGTGACTACAGGGCTGGGATTGGAAATGTGGAGACTGTGGGCTCAAATCCACAGTCCACGCAGACCCACGGGGACCTGGGGTGGCTGTCTGTCCACCGCTGTAGTGCCCTTGATAAAGACATGTGCTCATCGCAGAGGGCGTGCCTAGTGGTGTGTTTACACAGCAGATGGGTCGGACGCCACAGAGTCAAGAGACAAAATGGCACTCCGCTGCTAGCATTGAGAAAAACAAACACACACAATGTCCTCCCTCGGTTTCAGCTCCCTTTGCATCTCAGGGGACACTTCCGGGCCGCTGGATGTGAGCGGGAGGCTAGAGCATCTCCTGAAAAACGCAAATGACTCCTCCTCAGGTGGGTGCACACCGCACTTTGTGCAGCGAGATGATCAAGGAAAGTTCCCGGCTCCTCTCCTGTCTTCTCACGGAAGGTCCGACAGGGAGGGGATTCGGGAAATCACCACATTAAGAGGTAATTAGCGGAGATACATCTCCTAATGAAAGAGAGTGATTAAAAATGCAGTGTAAAGCACTAATGCCATTTCCCAGGGACGGGGCTGTGATTAAAGCAGTCAGTCTGAGCGCGGGGCTGATCTCGGCAGCATTCCATTGGAGAGGGCCTTTTCGGCTGACTCCTGGTAGACCAGACGCACCTCGTGAAGTTAGGGGGTGCCACGGGGTGACCCCTTGGTACCACATAGGCCCTGTGGCAATATGCCTTGAGGTTAAGCAGAAACATTTCTTATTTGAACCAGCAAACAAGGTTTGTTTTGGGCAAAGTATTTGCCAATACATGTTAAGAGTCTTAAAAATACTTTAAGTCAGGTTACTCTTTGATCCAGTAATTCAAGCAATTAGGGGCCGGCCCCAGATTTAAATGTAAGGATGGCTTAATTAAGCACCATCTACAGAACGCCCTGGTAACCTTTTCTGAGATTTCTGGGCGATGACTGGTTGGACTAGTCATGGTGTGCACACCTAGCAGAGTTCTAGGTCGCCATTAAAAGTGCTCCGTGAGAGTAACTGATGATTAATGCCACGGCAAACTGTGTCTGTTCAAGTTATGACATAAGTAACAACAGAAAGATACCACAGTGTCCAACATGTGAAGATATTACATAAAAACATAAATATGTTTACAATGGATATATATAGTTACAGAATATGTGTGTGTTTATATATACATATATACATTTATTATATATATATATAATGTATACATATACATATGTATGTGTGTATATCTATATCTACATCTATATCTACATCTATATCTATATCTACATCTACATCTACTTCTATATATTTATATTTATATCTATATTTATATCTATATCTATATTTATATTTATATAGAGGTATGAAATTCATGCAAGGGGGGGGAGCTGTCCCTCAGCCCAGCCTGCACCCTCTCCAATCTGGGACCCCTCAAGAGATGTCCAACTACCCGTTTAGGCCCGATTCTACTGACCCTCTCACAATCCAGAACTGCTGTCTCCCAACTGCTCGCCTGCTTGCCTTCCTGATTGCCCCTAACCACTCTGCCTGCCAGTCTCATCACCCCCTAACCACTACCCTGCCAGCCTAATTGCCCCTAACTGCCCTCCCTTGCTGACCATCTTGTGGCGGCCATCTTGTGTCCACATGGGGGCAGCCATCTTGTGTGTCAGAGTGACGGTCAGTTGGCATATTACTCTTTTATTAGATAGGATATATGAGTGGAAGAAACTATATCAAGGAATTTTGGATGGTAGAATGATGAGTGAATTTTTCTCTATGTCCCACATTTTCCAGAAGGAGCACACGTTGCTTCTACAATAAAAATATCACTGTTCTTCTTAGAACCCCCTGACACCACCAGGAGGCACGGTGTGGCCAGCCGCCCGGCGGTGCCTCTCTCACCGGAGCGCTGGTACACGTCTCCTCCCTGCGCGTGTTGCTTTGTGATGTGAGGATCTAGCGAGACGGGTGGGAGCCCAGCCTCACCAAGCCAGCTCCCCTCGCTCACGGAGACGAGTCCTTGTTCACGCGGCGGGAAAAGTGCGCGTTTTTCCACACGTGGGTCTGCAGTGAGCCGAGCCCCCACGGCACCCTGGCCCTCCAGCCCCCCACCCAGCACCTCTCAGCGGGACGCCGGGCTGGCCGGGGCTCTGACGGCGGCCGAGGGTGCCGCCTTCTCTCTGCATTGCATACACCTTCATTGTGCATTCAACTCCGTCGATGTAGCACAACCGGATCAGATGTGGACGAGCCATCTGCGAATGCGTGCCGTGGGGGGTGAGCAGTGAGCAGACGTGAGCCGGGGTGTGGCCCGTGGGGGCCACCGGGAGACCCCTCGCCAGAGGAGGCTGCATGGCAGGGCCTGGTCGCTTCAGGAATGAGAAGAAGGCCCCTCCACAGCACCTTCTGGAAATACGTCGGAACGCTGGAGTCATTCCTCCCTCCCGCGTGGAGGGCCCACCTCCCCGCTGAGGCACCCCCAGGCTGAGGAGCCAGCCCCGCAGAGGCGCCTGCTCAGGCCAGGGAGAAGGACCCCAGCATCCTCCGAATGCACGCAGCGCCCTCTGTGGTCAGCACCCAGGGCTGCGCAGGCCTTCCCTCTGAAAGCTCGCATGTGCCATCGCTGGCCATCTTTGTTCACACGCGGCTTCCCGGCTCCCTGGAGGCCTGGTCCCTCTCGAAGGGAGAGGGAGGTGCCGGCCTGCCGGCTGCGGCAGGAAGGGACTCGGGGAACGTCTTGTGTGCGACAGGCTCAGCCAGTCCCCACGTGGGCCCGGGCTCTCCCCTGGTGGAGCCGTCCCCCCGGTGCCCTGGGTCCCAGCTCTGCCACTTCCCGAGAGCTTTGAGGTTAGGCCCTTCCCGGGGATGGGAGAAAGCGGTGTGTGTGTGTGAGACTCCTGCTCGTTCGCTCGGCTTGTTCTCGGCCAGTGAGCATCACCAGCTGCTGAGGCCCTGACCATGAGCTCCCCTCGCTGGGGGCGCTGGGGAATCCAGAAGGGGCCCAGCTTCAGCCAGACGCCCGGCCGGCGCACCCTTCCCGCGAGCAGCGAGGCAGACCCCTGCCGCCCACAGAGGGTTCCCCCCGGCCTCCTTTGTCCACACGTAACAGTCCCTGTCTTAGGTCTCATCCCCGCCACCGAGGAGGCTGCGTGCTAGAGCGTCCGTCCGAGGCAATTAGGATGCCGGCAGGAAATCAGAGCCTCGGCGGAGCGGGGCCAGGCTGCGGGGGCGCCATGCCACCTCACAACGCCGGGCCGGAAGCCTATTGTCAGACCCGCCACTCAGGGCCAAGTGTCTCTTCCCACAAAAGCCGCAATCCCCTCACCGCCGGCCGCGGAGCAGGGCTGGAAGAATAGGCATAATGGGTGATTATGCGGCCCTTCAATCGGCTCCTCGGCTAAGCCTGCCGGGAAGGGCCCACCGCCGCCGCGCGGCCACTGTCTCTGCTCTGCGGCCGGGATTCTGCAGCCACAGGAGGCAGGGCCACCCCTGGTCTGTGGGCTCTGTCATCCCACGGCGAGTGGCCACACGTGACAGTCACCCCGTGGTTTCAGATGGAGAGGACGAGGAGAATGCTCAGTGGCTAACACAAGGTCAAAGTCTTTAAAAAATAAAATTATATATATATATATATATATATATATATATATATATATAATTGATTTCAGAGAGAAAGGGAGAAGGAGAGAGAGAGAAAAACATCAATGACAAGAGAGAATCATGGATCGGCTGCTTCCTGCACGCCCCACACAGGGACTCGAGCCCACAATCTGGGCATGTGCTCCTGACTGGGAATCGAACCCTGACTTCCTGGTTCATAGGTCCATGCTCGGCCTCTGAGCCACACCACTGGGCATGCGGTCAGAGTCTTGATGGACAATCACAATGGGCAGGTCTCAGAGAACGAAAAAAACACTGTTAAATCAATAGGTGAGCACAGTGGTCGGCAAACTGCGGCTTGAGAGCCACGTGTGGCTCTTTGGCCCCTTGAGTGTGGCGCTCTCCCACACAATACCACGTGTGGGCGCGCACGTACAGTGCGATGGAAACTCCGTGGCCCGTGCGCAGACGTCGGTTTTCGGTTCTCGAAAGAAATGTCAGTCGCTGTGCTGTGGATATTTGGCTCTGCTGGCCAATGAGTTTACCGACCGCAGAGTGAGCAGACCACATGCGGCGGCTCTTTGGCCCCTTGAGGGTGGCTCGTCCACAGAATACCACGGCCTGGGCGAGTCTGTGTTGAAGAAGTGGGGTCAGAAGATGCTTAAGTTTAAAAACTGTGGCTCTCCAAAGAGATTTCAATGGTTGTGCTGTGGGTGTTTGGCTCTGGTGACTCATGAGTTTGCCGACCACGGTGCCAGACCTCATGTTCCTCCCTCTCCTGGGAGGGACCGGTGGCTCGAGAGACACTGTGCTGGGCTTTCCCTATGGGGCAGGCACGTCGTCATGGCGGCAGGCCATGGTACTGGCACAGAGACGGCCAGTCCCGTTGCTAGGAGGCTGCACACGTGCACGGTGCGTGTGCTGTGTGCTCGCCCGGGGTACGTACACAGAGCACACGGCCGCAACCTGCCCCTCTGCACGCCGTGTGCCAGCTGTTAGCAATCTTCTTTACGTCACCGGAGGCCACGCCAGCCCCCTCACTTACCATGATGGATGGCAGGGTGCAGCCGAGAAAAATGCACACGTGTGGCATGTACACTCGGGGTGCGCGTCCGGGTTAATCTGTGACGCACAGTCCCGGGCCGAGCTGCTGCGGGAAGTGGCGGCGGCTCCGTGGCCGGAGAGTGGTGGCTCCGTGGACAGAGAGCGAGGGCGTGGCGGGCCCGGGAGGGGGGACATAAACCGCCGCCCGCCGGGCCCCCTGCGCGGGGGTCCCTCGGCACAGGAGCTGCAGCGCCCGGCTCGGCTGCACGTGGACTCCCCGTCCTCTCCGACGGCAGCAGGGAGTTCCATGACCTTCCGCTGCAGAGTGTCCCTCTTCAGGGTCCAGGACTCCGGCCGAGCTGATGCCCAGCCATTAACCACCCCGGAGCCCCCCGTCCCCCGGGCTCCCGAGCCGAGCCAGTTCCCGGCTCTCCCAGGGAGTCAGGAGCTGACAGGCAGCTGTCCGTCAGCTGGAGATGTCTGAAAGCTACAGGCCCTGCAGCACACAAACGTGCTCGGTATTTGCCAGGGAGACGGGGGTTTTGCCAGCCCTCGCGTGGTTTCAGGAGAACGCTGCCGGGAGCCGTAGCTTTGGGGTCCGGTCACCTGCACGGCCCGCCTCTGTGCGGGGAGAGCGCCTGACTCCCCGGGCTGGAGGTCTGGAGGAGGCCAGTGCGGCCGCTGCAGCTGGACGTGGCCATGGAGCGCTCGCCTGTGGGAGCCCCGGTTCCTGCGAACCGCTGTGAAAATTAGACAACCAAAGAACGCGCTTTCTTTGTTAATAAAAATATATCTTATTGTTTGTTTGTTTTTTACAGAGAGGAAGGGAGAGGGACAGAGAGTTAGAAACATGGATGAGAGAGAAACATCGACCAGCTGCCTCCTGCACACCTCCTACTGGGGATGTGCCCGCAATCAAGGTACATGCCCTTGACCGGAATCAAACCTGGGACCCTTCAGTCTGCAGGCAGGTGCTCTATCCACTGAGCCACACCGGGTAGGGCAAGAAAACATTTTCGAAAGCCAACATAAAGGTTGGCTCAGACCCAGGGTTATGTGGGCTAAAGAGACCAAGCTCCCACGATTAATGTGATGGTTGTCCTTCCTTTGTGTCTGGGGCCACGTGCCACGGCTGTCACCCGCCCCATCTTCCCGGCGGTACGCGTGGCGGCTGAGCCAGGCTGTTCCGTGTGAGGCACGGGCTCACGCTCGGGGGCTGAGGACCGGTGAGGGGGCAGGGTTCGTGCGGGAGGAGTAAGCAGGCAGGAGCACGTCCCTCGGGGTCCTGTAGAGAGGCCGGCCAACCATTCTCTTCCACACATTCTCTTCCTCCGGCTCCGACCTGGTGGGAGGCCCCGGCGGCCGTGGCTGAGCTGGGGAGGAGGGTGCTCCGCGGACACAGTGGTCACTCTTTCCTGAGGTCGCGGGAGGGCAGCCCTTCCCCTGTCACATCACAAGCCTCGGCCATTAGGACCCGAGAATTTCGGAAAGGGCGTCGGTGGGGGCCGGGGAGAGCAGACCCCCCGCCGAGCGGAGGAGGGACAGGGCGGACTGTCACTCTGACGAGGTGTGTGGCCACCGGGCAGCTCGGTGAAGGTCGTGGCTGGTGGCCAGTGCATGAATTCCAGATGAACGTCTGCGTCTTAGAACAATGGAATCCATTTCAGACTGACCCAGGCCGCAAGCCGGCACACGTAAGTCCTGAATGCCCTTCGCCCAAACTAGGCTAACTTTTTAACCACATTTTCCTTATGATTCTCTCTCTCCTTATAAGCTGTTATCATTACTATCATTATTATTATGTATAGAGATATTATTTTTTTAATTATCCATCTGAGAGTAAGTTGGCTTTTACTCTGAGGTGCTTTTATGTGCATAAAGAGAAAGGGACTTCTTAAAAACATAAGCACAGTGGAATGATCAAAGTCAAGAAATGAACGTTAACAGTATGCTCTCTAACCGACAGACCTCATGCAAACGTGTTTCCATTGTCCTGATAAAAACTATCTTTATGGCGAAAGAGAGAAAAACCCTGGTCGGGGGGCCAGCCTGGGACCAGCTGCTGCACCCAGCCCCAGCGCTCTGTGGTCTCTGTGGTCTCTGTGGTCTCTGTGGTCTCTGTGGTCTCGCACAGCTCCTTCCTCTTGGCTCTCCGTGGCCTGGCCCCTTCGGCAGACCGCCCCTCCATATGGGGCTTTCCAGGGTTCCCCCATCATTAGCCACGCGCCACAGGAGTGAGATGTTCAAAGGCCACGTGTGGGGGAGTGTTCGATTTTCTTGGAGCACGTGGCATGGGGAGGGCGTGGGCTGCAGAGGCGTAGCGAGCAGGGCAGGAAGGGGCCTAACTGCCGTGTCAGGTGAGAGAGGGTCGCCCAGAGAATTCTCTCCATCACTGGGTCTGAGCTGCTTCCTGGCTTACTTCCTTACACACACACACACACACACACACACACACACGCATGCATGCATGCCAAACACACATGCACACACATGCGCACACATATGTGCACACACCAAACACATGCATACACATACACACATTGGAGCACACGCTCGCGCGCTCCCCCCCCCACACACACACCTTCAGAGCACCGCACGGAACTTGGTATGTGTCAGGCAGCCGTGAAGAGGGGCCCTGAGCACCGGGTGAGCGAGGGACTTGGGGGGGGGTGGCCATGGAGGAAGGCGAGGCGGTGGCCGTGCTGGGGTCCCGGCGTCACCTTTCACTGTCTCAGGACCGAGCAGTTAATGGCCCCGGGTGTGATCACCCATCACCAGTTCCCATCGTCGTAAAGCCCGTGCGGAGGATGATTACATATGTTAATGAGTGTCGTTATAATACACTCCACAGTACATTACCTTCAATAAATATAATTGTTTATGCACGATAATGAGGGCGTACAATGCCCCCAAACTAATGGTATTGACTGGATGGTGATTGATGGCTCCCGAGCTTGGCCATTAGGGGAGGAAATCTTAGGAAACCTTTTCTGTTTACCCAACTTCCCTCACCCTCCCCAACCCTCCCCACCCCCCGACAGCTGCCAGTCATCCCGCCTCCGCCGTGTCCAGGAGAGGGTAGCTGGGGCACTGCCCTGCTCCCCGAGATGCCTCCCTCACCCCAGAGCGGGGGTGGGCGTGATGCCTTCCTCTCCCCAGAGCGGGGGTGGGTGTGATGCCTCCCTCACCCCAGAGCGGGGGTGGGCATGGGCTCACTCTCCCCAGAGCGGGGGTAGGCGTGATGCCTTCCTCACCCCAGAGTGGGGTTGGGCGTGATTCCTCCCTCTCCCCAGAGCGGGGGTGGGCGTGATGCCTCCCTCTCCCCAGAGCGGGGGTGGGCGTGGGCTCGCTTACAGGGCTTCCTGAGGGCCATCACGTCCACCACGGAAAGGTTAATGCATTGCCTGGCAACAGCACCGACGCCATGTCAGCCCGTTGGCTTCAAGTCAAAGGACAAGGGATGAAAATACCGTTGGTTAAACTCCGCCCGCGGGCGAGAAGATGAGGCCGGACAGCTCTTGCCCGGCGTCCTGCCTCCGACGACGACGGAAGGGACAGAGCGAGAGTCAGCTGTCCCTGCGCGCGGGCCTCCAGCCCGGGACGGGGCGAGCACGGTGGGCCCTCAAGGTAACGCCAACTTCTGGGGCGTCCTTCCTTTCCTCGGGACCTGCCCGAGACAGTGCGGTCTCCTCCTGTTGACCATGGCAGTAAAAAACCCTCATATCTGATAAATAAAACGTAGTTACCGTATGTGATGGGCACTTTGTTCATTTATTTTTTTAAATTTATTGATGCCAGAGAGGAAGGGAGAGGGAGGGAGAGAGAGAAACATCAATAATCAGAGAAACTCATGCATCAGCTGCCTCCTGCAGGCCTCACACTGGGGATCGAGCCAGCAACCTGGGCATGTGCCCTAACTGGGAATCGAACTGTGACCTTCTGGTTCATAGGTTGATGCTCAACCACTGAGCCACGTGGCCAGGTGGGCACTTTGTGTTTTAAATTAATATCACACTGAATGCAAGGACAAGAGCCGCCACGGGGACCTCCCTGGCCTGTACTGGCGTTAGCTGTCCTCGTGATCCAAATAGACAGGTGTCCTGTGGCTGGTGTCTTATGGCTGGTGTCCTGTGGCTGGAGTCTTATGGCTGGAGTCTTGTGGCTGGTGTCCTGTGGCTGGTGTCTCATGGCTAATGTCCTCTGGCTGGCACCCTGTGGCTGGCGTCCCGTTGCCAGTGTCCTCTGGCTGGTGTCCTCTGCAAGGTCTCGCGAGTGAGAGTCTCAGAATTGCCGGTGAACTCACACAAACACTGCGCCACTCTGCATGCGGAGCCGGGATGACACTCCTGAGCCCCTCATGGCGGCCGTTTCTTCCTCCACATCAGCGCAGTCTCCTCTGGGCATCACCTGGTCCCGGGTTTAACACACATGGCCACCGCCTGGCTCCTGGCTTATTTACCGCCCAGCGCTGACCGGGGGTGCGCGTCCCCGAAGGGGGAGTCGGGGTGACCCAGAGTGCTCCAGCCCCCGGCGGACACCGGCTTCCGGCACAGCCAGCTCGCAGGAGGGCCTTCCCGGAAACCCCTGGAAGGTGTCTCTCACCTTCGGAGGCACATTTGCATGTTCCTTGTTAAACATCTCCGTGGCACAGCCTCTAAAAGGGGTTCCAGGAGTCTTTATGAATAAATAGAACGGTGCGACTTCACGGCTGAGATTAATTCATCTCGCAACGCTGCCTGCGGAGGAAATGGCGGAGGGGACCCGGCCTGGCGTCGGGAAGACGCTCCGAACCCCGGCAGCTCCGGAGCCGGGTCCCAGGGCGGAGGCCCTCGCTGAGGACGCCGGGGGGCTCCGGGGCGTGCCGGGTGGTTTGAAAGTCAGGAGCTTTGGGGGGCGTGGAGGGGGAGAAAGGACACCGAGATGCCGTTTGTGGGAAGATCTAATTAATTTTTTTGCTCCTAAGAATAATTTATTATTTACACTTCTTATTATATATGTATTTTAGCTTCATTAGTCGGCAATGCTGGAAAAAATTATACCTTCCAGTCCTATTTATCAAATTAATGGTGCAATTTCATAGTGACACATTCCAACATTCATTAAGGCGAGTACAGTGAGAACGCATTTAGATTAGATTAGTGTGATGTAATGAAGGCCCGGCGTAGGGGCCACGAGCTCGCTGGAGAGGCAGCCGGGGTCGGGTGGAGAGGGACTGGGCGGCGATGCCGGACGGACTGCGGCTCCGGCTCCCGACACGGGAGCCACTGGGCCAGAGCGGCCCCCGCAGCCACTGCTCGGCCGCCACTACGCGCCGCTGTGACGGGGGAGGGCTCGCTGTGACCATGGTGGGCGGGGGGGCTCGGAGCCCACGGAACCCTCAGGCGAGGGCCCGGCTCTGCTCAGCCCCTCGGCGCTGGTGGTGGCAGATCTGCACACGGTGCCCACACGGTACCCTCGGAGCCACGGATGAGCTCGTATCCGCGGGTGAAAGGCTCCGTGTACCCCTCAGATATCACGGGACCTTGCCCACAGCCATGGTGGCGGGGATGGCGAAGGGCTGTGACCGGCGATGTCCCCCATTTCCACGGGAAATCTTGAGAGGCCGCACCCACAGGTGCTCCCTGTGAAGACACACGGTAAAGCGTGTAGACGGTTGTCCTCAGACGCGGCGCGCCCCCAGCCAGGCCTGTGCTGGACACCACGGGGCCGGGGAGGCTCCCACACGGCCGCTGTCCGGGTCCCACGGGCCCGCCGTGCAGACGGATCTTAACGAACACGCTCCGGGTGCCGGGTGCTCGGCGGTCACGGGGGAGAGCCCGGAGCCGCCGCCGGGTGAAGGTGTGCGGGGGGGGGCAGAGGCACGAGGCTGCCCGAAGCCCGGCCGGCCGTCCAGCGGGAGGCGGCGGGGGGCGCTGGGCGGAGTGCACCCCGGAGCCGCGCTCCGAGTTTACTGCAGGCAGTGCACTCAAGGGCTGTGGTTAGGCGTCAGGAGAGGGAGGTGGAGGGGGGGAGGGGGCACAACTCGGGCAGTTCGGGGGCCGGGGGCCCAGCCCCTGCTCGCAGCGGGAGGGGGGTAGCATGCACACGGGCCTCGGGGGGCCTCTCTGAGCCTCGACGTCGGGGCTGGAGCCCTGAGAGGAGACAGGCCCAAGGCCCTCCTGGCTGGGGTTGGCGCCAGGTAACCGGCGTCTATCCCCCCGCCTCGGGTGACTTTTTGTAAGGACCCCCCTTCTTTGAACTCCCCAGTGACGTGAGGGTCCATCCCATGTGGCTGGTTTGCGCCCACAAACCTGACACCCACGCCCTCCCTCGCTGACATGCAATAACACGCTCTTTCCTTCCTCCCTTTTCTGTTTCGGATTGTTGGCACTGTCACCGAGGTCCCGGCTTGAAGAGAAGGCTCTGGAACGAGGCCGAGGGAGGGAAGTGGCAGCTGAAGGAAAGGGGGCGCCACGGAGCGCACAGGGGGAGGGTTCCCGCGTTAGAGCGAGCGTGTGTACGAGGAAACGGAGCCAAGAGGAGCCGAGGTTCGCGAGGGCCGGGCGGAGCGAACAATGATGTCAGAGCAAATTGAACCCCGGCCAGCAGTCCGTCCGCAGAGCCCAGAGATGGGAGGCTGGCAGCTCCCGGGGGACCGGGGCGGTGCAGACAACCAATTTGAATAATTGACATAAAAATGTTTCTGGCCAACTAGCATTATACAGATTTTCCCATTTGCAGCTGTCAAACCACCTAGCGCATTGCCAGCTGCCTCTCAGTCCTGCTTTGCGGGGGCCCGGGGACCCCGGTCTGGAGGCGGGGCGGGGCTCGGAGGAGGCTGGTCTGCAGCCTCGACTGGAAATCAACATTTGAAACTAAAGTCGAAGGTTAACATTCCTTTTGGTTCAATTTGGTCTCTCCTTTTGAAAAAAAAAAAATCACGTTATAAATGGCCATACTAATACGGACATTAAGCCAAAGGGTAGTTTGGTGAATTTTAACACACGTGACCTCCACTTGGGGGGGGGATCAGGACAAAGAAGAGCTCCTTGCCACCCCCCAACTCCTTCGTATTTATAAGTCTTCCCCGTCCCTCCCTTCCTCTGAGCAACCGCCGATACAGTCTCCAACTGGAGATTCCTTGTATTGAAAAAGTGCCACATACATGTGATCATGTGAATGCCACACACATGCAAGCATGCGACGTTTGGGGCTGGCTTCTGATATGTGGAATCCTGCTCTGAGATGCATCTGCGCTGCTGGGTGTATTCAGCGTTCTCCGTTCCTTTTCACTGCTGAGTGGCGTCCGTTCTATGGATGGAACACACTCACTTCTCCCACATTTACATCAAAGGGCATTAGCATTAGGTCGATCCCAGTTTTCAGCAGAGATGAATGGAGCTGCTATGCACATTCATAAACAGAGTGTCTCAAAAATACACACGTCGGCTTTTCAGAAATGGGGTTGTGGGAGTCAGGTTCGTTGCTGGTTGAGAGCGTGCTTCGGTTGCTAAACTGCTTGACCACAGCTGTACGCTCTTGGTCCCCGACATCCCTTAGGGGTCCTGGATTGTGAGAGGGCGGTTCTCGGGTGATGCACTCCAGAATCGGGCTCCCTCCTCTCTGGTTCCAGGTGCGTCACCCAAGAACTGCCACTGCCAACTCACTGCACCTCGGTAGCTCCTGCTTTGAGTGCCTGCCCCCTGGTGGTCAGTGTGCATCATAGCTATCAATCAAACCATTGAACAGTTGCTTAGGCTTTTATATACATAGATGAGTGGTGGGTCCATTCAAGTCTTTTGCCCATTTAAAAAATTAATTAAATTTATTGGGGTGACATTGGTTCACAAAAGCATCCAGGTTTCAAGTGTACAACTCGACAAAACATCATCTGTGCACCCATCATTCACCCGTCACCCAGTCTCTTCCGTCCCCTTTGCCAAACTCCACCTGCTCCCCACCCCCCTTCCTTCTGGCTAACTCTACCCTGTTGCCTGTGTCTATGTGTTTTATCTATCTGTCTACCTGGATAGATAGATAGATATAGATATAGATGTAGATTTATTTTCTTAATCCTCTCACCTTCTTTCATCCAGCCCCACAACTCCTCTGGCATCTTTCTCCTGTTCCTGATTTTAAGGAAAGTGCTTTTGGTTTTTTCCCCATTGTGCGTGATGTTTAGTTGTGGGTTTGTCATATATGGCCTTTATTATGTTGAGGTATGTTTCCTCTATCCCCACTTTGCTGAGACTTTTTATCATAAATAGATGCTGGGTTTTTCCCCTCTAATACTTTTTCTGTATCTATCGATGTGACCATATGATTTTTATCCTTCCTCTGTTTATGTGATGTTTCATGTTCATTGGTTTGCAGATATTGAGCCAACCTTGCATCTCAGGAATAAATCTCAGTTGATCATGCTGTATGATCTTTTTAATATATTTCTAAATTTGGTTTGCTAATATTTTGTTGAAAGTTTTTGCATCTATGCTCATCAGGATACTGGCCTATCACTTCCTCTTTTTGTGTGTGATGTCTGATTTTGGAATAAGGGTAATGCTGGTCTCATAAAATGAGCTTGGAAGCCTTCCCTCTTGAGTCTTTTGGAATAGTTTGAGAAAAATAGGGGTTAGTTCTCCCTTGAATGTGTGGTAAAAGTCTTCTGTAAAGCCATCTAGTCCAGGAATTGCAATTTGTTTTATTACTGATTCAATATTGTTGGTAGTTATTGGCCTTTCAGATTTTCTGTTTCTTCTTGACTCAGTCTTAGGAGATTGTATTTTTCTAGAAATTTATCCATTTCTTCCAGATTGTCCAATTTGTTGCTATATGTTGTTCATAACATTTTCTCATAATATTTTGTATTTCTGTGGTGTCAGTTGTGTTTGACATCGTGGTTTGATACATGTATATATTGTAAAAAACAATTATCATGTAAGTTTAGTTAACATCCATCATCTCACATCATTATAATTTTTTCTCTTGTGGTGAGAATTTTAAAATCTACTCTCTTAGCAACTTTCACATATACAATACAACATTGTTAATATAGTCACTATGAACTCATACAACTCAGCAGAAAACAAACCCAAGTAATTCCGTGCGCAGCAAAAACAAGACTTTAAAACAGACAAGAAGTTAAGATGTAATAAAAGGGATAGTCCTACATACTCTATGAATGAATAATTACTCAGTAATTGGTTTTTCAGACAAATTTAGGGGGGTGGGGATCAGCTCTCTACCCCACATGCCAAATAAATTCTAGAAGTATTAAATATTTGTTTGGTAGTTGAGAAAGAGACGGTGTGGCTCCTAAAATATTAGCCACCTGGCCCTTGGCAGTCATTTGCCAAGTCCCGATTGAGACAGGCCCCGGGTTGTCTGCCCAGCTCCACTCTGTTCCCTTCTCGAGGAATCTCTTCTCACTCACAGCCCCTCCGGAATGGGTTCACCCAAGTCCTGTCCCTTCCTCCAGGTCATGACTGATTGGGTTGTGACCTGCCACTCACACAGCAGCCAAGTTCCTCTTTCTGTGTTGGGACACCAGAAAACGGATAGTATTGGTCAGAGATGCTGCAGTAGAATCCACAGGCAGCCTTGGGTCTCAGTTACAGGCAAACTGGACTCCAGAGTCCGTGAGCTGGGGAGAGAGGGGCAGGTCCGATGGAAGCAGGAGATGAGAAAGACCACATGGTCTGAGAGGAGAGAGAAGACCCGGGTCCTGCCTTTACAGTCCTTTGGGTTCGTGTCTACAAAGCCAGGGTTACACTTTGGTTCTGTTTTAAAATTATTATTGTTTTATTTTATAGTTATTCTTTTTAAAATTTTATTTTATTGTTTAAAGTATTACATATAATAGTACATATATATCTCCTTTTTTTTCTCCATTGACCTTCCCCCAGCCTCCCCTACTCCCTGCCGCATGCCCTCATCCCACCCACCCAGTGCCTGTGTCCATTGGTTGTGCTTATATGCATGCCTACCAGTCCTCTGGTTGATCTCTACACTTTGGTTCTGTCAGACTCTCTATTTCTTTCATATTTTAAAAACTATCCTTGTCTTGAGTGAGGGTCGAATATAATCACGCATACCTTGAACCAGACACTATATACTCGGAGATACATTAGGGCCTCGTGGAAAAAAGTTCATTGTTTCTAAATAATAAAATAATGTACACCCATGATAAAGAACAGTGAGTAATTTACCTACAGGACACTGACTTTGTATGTCATAACAACACACATAAAAAAATCACAATAAATATAATTTCATTAGAGGCATGTTGCACAAAGATTCGTGCAATAGACCTTCCTTCCCCTGGCTGCTGGCACTGGTTTCCTTCTAGTCTTCAGTCTTCTCCGCTCCGGCCGGAGCGCCACTCCTATAGCTCCCACCACCCCCCCTCCTCACCCTCATAGCAGGCACCCCACACCACCTGGCCACTCCACGCCCGTGTATGCAAATTAACCTGCCAATTTTGTTGGGTTAATTTGCATGCTCCTGATTGGCGGGTGGGCGTCGCGGAGATACGGTCAATCTGCATATTTTTCTCTTATTAGTGTAGGTTACAACCAATGTACCATTTTATACCATTGTATGGAAGTCCAGTATGTGCATGTGAACGCTGCCGTGAGAGGAGAGGGCAGCGAAGGCCACAGGACACACGTAATGATGTCATTATGATGTCATTGGTGAAGTAACACCTGCGCCCAAAACCTCGGCGCTCGGCCTGGCAGAGTCAGTAGCCCCCAGTTTCTCATTTCTTCCCTCTTGATCACCTGGAGCATCATGTCTACCCAAACTTCTAAAATCCTTTTTGTTTATTCCCTGTGTGGTGCCAAATGCGCTCCCTTAATTGGTGCTGCTCTTTGTCTGTTCCTTCCACAGCACATATGAAAAGGGAGGAGAGGGATTTGGGATGTGAAGATGCAGCTGTTGGAATTGTAAAAGCACAGATAAAAGCAGAGCCGCTGCTCAATAAAGGGGACGCCAAGGGCTCACCTGAGAGCGAGAGGAGGGCTTTGCCACGGGCGCCGTGATGTTTCAGATGCGTGCGATGGTCATGGTAGCCCATAAACAAACCCGCAGGCGTGTTCCCGGTGTGTGTGTGGGGGGGGGGCACGGTTTACACTCGCGTGTGTCTGTGAATGTGAGCGGTGGAGCGGGGGAGAGAGGGTGAGCTCGGATCACGTATATTTACATGGCTGCTTACTGTTCCCCTCTCGAAGACGTGCTTATGGAGGAGAAGTTACACAGGAGAGGCCCCGGAGAGCGAGTGAGTCAGATGTGCTCTCTGCCTTTGGGGACCGTAAACCCGGCCGTTGAGGTGCGTACGTGATGAGCAGGTAACGAGCGGTGCGTGGCCGGGCGCACAGCAGGTCCGGGAGCACAGAGGAGACCATTTATTGTCCTAATGAGGGAGGGAGGCGGGCGGCGCTGGAGAGAATTCCTCAGAGGCGGCGTTCGGAGATGATGGAGATTCCGCTTGGCCCGGAAATGGGGCACCGTTTGTGGGGAGCGAAAGCCGGCTCAGCTCTGCCTCGCAGCTCGGCTGGCGCACTCCGGGAGCCGTGGGCCTGCAGGCTGGCGGTTTGTCAGGAGGCGCGAGGCGGGGGGGAAAGGAGAGCAGGTCCAAGAGGACCAGGCGATCGGGAAGAAGTAAGAGTCTACGGGAAAAAAAAAAACAGGAGAGCACAAAGCACACCAGCAATCAGCCCCAGAGCTGACTGCTCCCATTCCTTCCTAACACCCTGAACAATGGAAGGCCGGATAAACTTACGTAAAACCCCAGGATGCCCTGGTTAGATGTGAACACAGAAAGATGGAGTGAGCCACATGACACCCTCATGATTCCGTGATATCCGTGTACGTTGCGATGCATGAAAGGAGAGAAGGCAATCAACTTCTTTCTCCCACAGAAACCTATAGAGAACCTACTGTGTGCATCGAATTCTCCTGAAAATGGTCAAAGAGGAACAAACCAGAGAGGTGAGGTCCAGCTCCAAGGGTCCCAGTGGGTCTGACCACTCTGTAGGAACGAGTCTCTGTCTTGCACCGAGACCCACAGTAACACAAAATAAAAGCACCAGTCCACAGATGGGCACAGGGAGAGATGAGACTGACCCTAACCCAAATCTAACCCTAATCCTAGCCTTTTCCCTAACCCTATTTCTAAGCCAACCCCTAACACTAACCCTAACTATAACCCCAACCTTAACTAAAACACTAACCCTATTCCAAAACTCTAACCCTAACCCTAGCCCTAAACCTAACTATCCTTATCACTAACCCTATTTCTAAGCCAACCCCTAACACTAACCCTAACTATAACCCCAACCCCAAGCCTAATCCTAACCCTATCCCTAACCCTAAACCTAACTTTATCCTTATCCCTAACCTATTTCTTAGCCTATCCCTAACACTAACCCTAACCCAAACCCTAACCCTAAACCTAACCCAAACCCTAATCCTAACCCTAACCCTATCCCTAACCCTATCCATAACCCTAACCCTAACCCTATCCCTAACCCTATCCCAAACCCTAACCCTAACCCTAACCCTAACCCAAACTAACCCTATCCCTAACCCTAACCCTAACCCTAACCCTAGCCCTATCCCTAACCCAATCCTTAACCCTAACCCTATCCCTATACCTAACCCTATCCCTAACCCTAACCACTAATCCCTAACCCTATCCCTATCCTATCCCTAACCCTAACCCTAACCCTATCCCTAACCCTAACCCTAACCCTAACCCTAACCCTAACCCTAACCCTTGGTCTCATTCCTCAATCGCCTTCCTGCTCAGCCAGCAAAAGGAGGGAAGATAAGTGAGTCCAATGCAAGTGGTCGGCAGCGATGGCTACAGAAGTTCTGACAAGAGCAGAACTTTGTCCTTGACCCACGTCAGAGCCCCTGCATCAGACGGCACGGTGCGCCCAGTGTGGGAGCCACGTGAAGCCTTCGGCAGGGTCAGCAGCGTGGCAACCTCCTGGATGCTGGCGGGCGGGGAGGCAGGAGAGGGTGGATGTCGTGGAGAATCCAAGAGGCCACGGAACGTGTGGGAGCCCCTCGGCGGGCCACAGAACGGTCTGCCAGCACTGCCGGAGGACCTCTGGGTGGAGGAAAAAGGGGAGCAATGGTTCCGAACAACCTTTGGGACCCGATTTTGGTGACCCCAGCAACACTGCGAAGGAAGAAGTTTGGGAATTGTGGTCTCGAGCCCTAGATGAGATGCGCCAGGGAGCTAGCTGACGAGGTGGTTGGGTGGGTGCTCGTGCCCAGGTCTGTCCGATACCCTTCTACCACCTTTTCCAAAAAACGGTCCTCGTTTTAGCAACGTGTGTCACGCAGCACGAAGAAGGGGGGAGGGGGGAGTGGGGCTAGGGTGAGGTGGGGTGGGGGTGGGGGGCCGGAACAGATCTACGGGCTCCCCGGAGGTGCCAGCCGCTGTGCCGGAACCAGGAAGCTTCGGCTCAGAGGAGGTGGGAGGTCGCAGAGCAAGGCATGCGGGCGGCTCTGACGCTGAGTGGGCATCTGTGCGCCCGTGTGCGCCCGTCCAGGGACAGCAGAGCCCTCGTCAGAGCTGGCCCTTCCTTCTGGAACGCGAGGAGGGCGGGAGCACCTGGGTGACCCGGGACCAAGGCTGCTGCCCGTGCGAGGTCGCTCCGTGCCGGCTCCTCCCGCCGCCGCCAGCGGCCAGGGGACAGGTGACACTGCTTCCGGCTCCAAAGTGCCCTGTCCGGTCCTGACCCCGCTGCGCAGCTGGGGGGTCATGGGGCGGGAAGAAGGTGAGCCTGGGACCCCCCCACCCCAGCCCCCACCCCCCACCCCCTGGCACGGGCACGGCCACTGCGAGAGGTTTATGGCGTTTGCTGTGAGCCCGGTTGCTGTTCTCTCTCCACTTCCTGTTCAAAAACTTGACCCTCAAGAGAGCCACCTCTTTTTTCTTAATTTAAAATGTATTACAGATGTGTGTCCCCCCCCCCGCCACACCCCCCAGCCCTGCCCTTCTCCACCTGACCTCGCCCCCTCCTCTGGCCGTCACCGCGCTGTGGTCAGTGTCCGGGTGATGCACGTACGTCCCCCGGCTAATCCCTCCCTCGGATTTGAGTCATTTCAAATCGAACCTGAGAGCTAATTACGGCGCTTGCACCAGCCCCGGCTCTTTCCTGCCTTCTCCTCTCCTCCCGCGGCCGGCAATTTCCTGTCATTAGCACGCGCGCCGGAGGCCGCGGAGGGGACGGCGGGGCCAGGCCCGGCCTCGTGCTGGGCCTCCGTCCGCGGCTGCAGGCCGGGCGAGAGGGGCCGCCCGCTGTCCCTGGCTCCGCCCGGGGGTCAGCGCTGTCCCTGGCGGCGCCGCGGTGAGACGATGGCTGAGAACCCGTGGGCACCGGCTCTGGGAGCCCCCACTCCACACACACACACAGTGCTGTGGCCGCTGGGTCACGTGGGTCTCTGGACGGGGCCTCACCCTCCCGCTCTCCGTGCGGCCAGGAAAAGGCTCCTGTGAGGACTGTGCTGGTCTGCCCCGCGACGGGGGAGCGTGGACACAGGGCGGCCCTCAGTGTGGGCTCAACTGCCAGCGCACCAGCTCGTCCACGCCGGCGGCTGAGCGGGTGGCGGGCTGGGTGGAACAGAAGCCATCTCTGGGCTCTCCGTCTGTGGAGTCAGACACGCCGGCCCCGGGAGGTTTGGTGGGTGCGGGGCAGGGAGGCGAGGCCCCCAAGGAGAGCCGTGGAGAGGTGACCTCAGAGAGGCGGGGCCTGCTGTCTTTTCAAAGGTGATACCTGGTCCCCATGTGGCGTGGCGTGGCGTGGCGTGGCGTGGCGTGGCGGCGGGTCCCTGGGCCGGGCCAGGGGTCTGTACTCCTGCGGGAAGGGGACTGAGGCCACGCAGGTGGCACCAACACTGTGGCCGCACCGTGTCCCCGCCGGGGCTCCGTGGGCTCCCCAGGGAGTCGGGGAGCGGGATCGGGGCTCCCCACGCGGATGGCGGGAAGAACTGGAAGCACAGAGGCTGCTGTCGTGCCGCATGCCCCGTCTTACACCCGGAATCCGCCGGACACACACGCAGCCACGTAGGAGTGGACGTCCCTCCGAACCCCAGCCGGCCCGGCCCGCCCAGACCCCTCCCCGTGCGGGTTCCGAGGAGCCTCCTCCGCTGTGTCTGTGGGGAAAAGCGGGTGGGGCCACGCAGGTCCGATCCCGACGTCCGTTCCCACGCCCGCCACCCGACCGCTGGACGGGAAAGCCCACCTGGCAGAGCGTAACCGAACCCCGAAAACTGAGCACGGTCTTTGGCCCCAACATTCTGCTGCGAGGACGTTTCCCTAAGGCCCGCCATGAATAGGTCGAAAGGCTGGGTGATGAGGACGTGTGTCAGGGCCCAGGGACATCTTTCCCTTTGGAGAAGAGCCGTGCGCTCTGGCTGGATGGCTCAGTGGCCGGGGCTCCGTCTCTCACACTAAGAGGTGGCGGGTTCGGTCCTGGTCCGGGCGCGTGTGGGAAGTGACACACTTCTCCCTCTTCCTCACCCCCTGCCCCCCTCTCTCTAAAATAAATGGAAACATACCCGCGGGTGAGGGTTCAACAATGCGGGGGGCCCAGATGTTTTAAGTACGCTCACATGCTGGGATGCCGCGGCCGTGGAAACTAGGAATGCTCACACTTTGTGACAACGTGGATGGACATCCCTTCCAGACACACCCCTTTGTCGTAGCCTCCGCACGCCTGAGGCCCTTCCCGCCAGCTCCCCCTCCCCACCCTCCCACTCCCGGAGGCCCCCCCCCCCCCCCGGTTCTGATTCCTTTCACCGGAATTTAATTTTGCCGGTGAGAGACACCACGTGACAGTGTGAAACGAATAATTTAAAAACCCTGTGCTCCGTCCACATGAGCCCACAGCCCTCGCGCCCGGCAGCGGGCTCCGGGGGCAGGAGTGTGGGTGCCACGCCGGGGGGAGCTGGGGGGCGGGCGGGAAGAGGCGGATGGGAAGCAGCGCTGCCGGTGCCCTCCTGGGCTGTGGGCACAGAGGAGGTGCCGGAATCGGGCGAGATGAGCCATAGAGCTCGACCACCCCAAGTGGGGGGGGGGGCGAAGGCAGTCCCCCCAGGAGCAAGCCGCCCTCCCGGCCAGGGGGACTCCAGCGGAAACCACGGCGGCTCAGGGACCTCACTGCTGGCTTACAGAAAGGCCGATGTCCCTGTGTCACCTCCGACGCTGCTTCTTGTCGTCACGCCCTCTTCCGGCCTGTAGCCTGCCAACCTGATCGCCCCCTGACTGCTCCCCCTGCTGGCCTGACCGCCCCTGACTGCCTCTGACTTGGCCCCTGCCACTGTGGCTTTGTCCAGAAGGACGTCCAGAAGATGTCCAGTCTAATTAGCATATTACCCTTTTCTTAGTATAGATGAAAGAAGCCAGCCCAAAAAAGGCCACAGTATTTGCCGGCGTATAAGATGATTTTTTTGGCCCTGAAAAATACGTATTTGCCGGCGTATAAGAGACTGGGCGTATAAGACGACCCCCTAACATTTCCACTAAAAATACAGAGTTTGTTATATACTCGCCGTATAAGACTACCCCCCACTTGGAGGCATATTTTTCAGGGCCAAAAGATCATCTTATACGCCGGCAAATACGGTATATACTGTATAATTCTAACTATGTGACATTTTTGAAAAAAACAAAACAAACCTACAAGACAGTAAAAAGATGGGTAGTCGCTAGGGCTCAGGAGTTTGGAGAGGAATGAGCAGGAAAAACACAGGCGTTTAGGGCAAAGAAAATACTCTGACTGACACCGTAACGACGGATACATGCCATCATGCATCTCTCCAGTCACGCAGAAAGCACACCGAGGGTGAACCGTGAGGTGAACTGTGGACATGGGTGACTGTGTCACCCCACAAGCGCAGCTCTCTGGGGGGCGAGGGGGCTTGGCACGTGCTGGGGGAGGAAGTATAAGACGGAATCTGGACCTTTCCTTCAATTCTTCTGCAGGTGTGAAACTCCTCTAAGAAATACAGTCTTAATTTAAAAAAATGTTTTGATATGCCACTTCCAGTAAACATTGGACTGCAAGTCCTCGTCGGCGAAGTGAGGCAAGGGAAGTAAATATGAGACACAGATATTGAAAGGAGATGCACAGGAAACCTCCTGGGAATTACAAACAAAACAAAGCAGAGATAGTCACACCGTAAGCAGATTTAGTGTGGCTGCAGAATACAAGGTTCCCATACAAAAACCAACCGTATTTCTACACACCCGCAAAAGCAAGTGGAAAATGAAATCAAAAGACTTATTATAGCAGCAAAACATTAAATGCCCAGGAATAAATCTGTCAAAAGATGTGCAATCCCTCCACACTGAACACTACAAAGCACAGCTGAGAGATGCTAACGATATCACTAACAATAGAGATAATGTTTTTAGATCGGAAGACTCAATATTATCAATATATCAGTTCTCCCCAGATTGATCTAGGGAGTCAGCATAGTCTCAATCAAACACCTACAAGGGTGATTTAAAAATTCTATGCAGGTACAAAGAAACCAGAACAGCCAGAACCATTTTTGGAAAAGAGCAAATTGTGGAGCTCTGTAGCATCTGCTTCAGGACAATCGGAGCTGGTTGGGGTGCGAGCAGGCACTCGGAGCGGGACATTGCTGGTGCCGGGTCTGGCGGAGCGGCGTTTCTGACTTGGCTTTCATCTCAGGCCTGGTGGGCTCAGGGACGGGATACGATGTCCAGGTGAAGCGACCGGCATTCCTGCCAACACCGAAGCAGGCCTCTCTCGGCGATCCTGACACCGGTGCTTCGTCAAACGTGAGGCTCTCGCGCTGTAAATCTAGACCTGGTTCGGGTTTCTTGTGACAAGAAGTGATCGCCTTCCAACGAGCACACCAGAGCGATCCAAATGTGCTGGAGTCGACTGTTTATGTCGTCTAGCCGGAGTGAATTAGTTTCATCATCTTAGCAACGGGCATCCGACGGGGTGACGCCAGGTGTGTCGGAGAGAAGACACCCGCCATCTGCTCTGTGTCGAAATGCCTGGACCGGCCCCTGTCTGAACAACACAGAGAAACAGTGGCCGCGTGTCTGAGATGGAGAACCGCGTCGCTGTGGGGACAGAGACAGGAAGGCAAATTACTGCTCTTCCCTCTTCCCGTGGCCACACAACGGGCACTGAGCCACGGACAAGCAGGCGCGTCCCCGAGTATCTCATGTAATGCTTTCCTCTGGGGATCAGTGGTCCCACTGGAGATGGGGAGGTGGAAACCAGAACATGTCGGACACTTCCTTCACAGCAAAGCCAACACTTCAGAGAAGACGCTTACTGTCAGGTCGGGCCAGCTGGGCTATGGGAACAGACAACCCCCAAATCTCCGTGGCAGAACCCACAGGCTCCTTCCACTCCTGCCACATGCTCGTCCTAGGTCAGTGGGGGCTGGGCCCCACGTTACCTTCGCTCTGTGACCGAAGAAGAAGAAGAAATAACCAGGCGCAGGAACGGTGCTGACTGTCACAGCCACAGGAAAAGAGCGAGGGGCAGATTCCTCCACGGCTCTTGACGAGTTTCCCCCAAGAAATCACGGGTGTTTCCTGACCCACGTGAGCCACACATCCGCATCCCCCACCGCCTCCCCTCCTCCCCACACCTGGGTTCGGCGGACGCTGCTGCTTGCAGTTTTAGATGAGAAAAGAATGGCTTAGGGAGGACAGTGGTCAGGCTCAGGCCACCGGTTCGGAAGGGAAAGAGCCCGGATTTATCTGACTCAGCGGCTTGTGCTCGAAACCTCCATGTTGTGCTGTCATTCTAGCCTCGCTGGAACGTGCTCAGAATTACCCCTGGAAGTCCATCGCTCTAAGGCGCTCTTAAAACGGCTCTTAGGTGGAACCAAGGACAGGCCAACATCAGATACTTGGTGAGGCCTAGTCACGCTGACGGGTCGGCTGGGCGTTTCTAGTCCCAAGGATGGCGTGTCTCCATGGGGGGGGGGGGGGGGAGTGTGGGGTTTGCTTCTCTGGCAGAGGCTGCGCAGAGAACCAAGCACTCAGCATCTGTGGGGAGAGAGCCGAGAGCCGGAGGGAATGTGCTGGCGGGTGGGACCGCGCTCTCTCCACGGGCTGGCTGTCGGGATGTGCTGCTTCCCGTGAGAGACGCTCGGACACCGTCCTCGGGGCTCCAGGTCTCAGGTTGCTTCTCAGGACTTCCAACCCTTAACGGAGTCTGAGTATCTCCTCCTCAAAGCGCCTCCCTCCAGTTCTCCTTTAACAACCAGGAAAGCTCTTTCCGCACTAATCTGGGTCACGAGTCCCTGCACGTCTGAGGGTCTTGTTGAGCGTCTTCATGCTAAAGTCTAGATGTTCAGACTCATCTTTCCTTCCTGCCAAGTCCCACCAGGTGGGTTGCACCCTCTGACGGTTGTTGCGTGAGATGCGATGGGGTGTCAGGGCAGGCCGACGAGACATGTGAGTGACCTGAGCGGGTGGCCCATCCCTTTGTCCTGCGAGTTCCTGGGGCCGCCGGTGGAGCCGCTGCTCCAGGAAGTGACCCTGTGGGCCTGATCCGTGCTTTATACTCCAAGGCAACTGAGCAGAATTTAAAGTTCATGTTTATTCCTCCAAGAAATCTCGGGAGTGGCCCCCAGGGCTGCTTCTGCCTCTGCGCGGGTTTCTGGGCGGAGAATTCCGCGTGAGAGGCGCTAATGGCATGTGATTCACCCGCTCGCTCGCACTGCACACATCTGCCCGATAACAAGCAGATTGCCTCCCTGGGCAGCGGGGTGAGTTAAATAAGAGCTCGAGAGCGGAGGCTGGTCCTCGAGGACTTTAGTTCAGTGAAACCAAATAAAATGAAGCGACTGGAAACACACATACATACACACACACATACACACACATTCACAGGCAAACACAGACACACAGGCACATATGCATATACACACACATTCACAGGCAAACACAGACACATACACACACACACACACGCACACGGAGAACGCGGTTGGTAGCGCTCTGGTTGCGTTGAGGGCTTGGAGTAGACCAGGCAAGGCTGAGAGCCCGTCCTTGTGGCTAGGATTTGCTGGTTGTTGGCCGTCTTTGAAAGACTAGGGCAAAGAGTAGCCAACCATGGTCTGTCCTGGGCCCCTCACTTCCTCGGATAAACCTTTTTGTCCAGTCTCTTGCCTGTCTCTCCATATCCCAGGACATGTTGAATCATGGCTTTCTGGCCGCTTTGTCCTGCTTCCCAGGAGCCCGGAGCCGTGAGGCCACGTGTCCCTGCGGGTGTGTGTGGACGTGCCTGTGGGCAGTGGGCATGTCCTCTCTCCTGACACCTTTTCCTACCCCCAGCTCGGGGTGCCTGCTCCGTGGCCACACCAGCTCCTCCTAGGTTTTCTTCTCTCATTGGGCCTGGGAATGTCAGCGATGAGCTCACTCTCTGGAAAGATGTTCGTGCACGGAACTGAGAGATAACCCTGACACCTAATCCGAGCCGTGCCTACAGGCGGCAAAAGAGCCCGTAGCTCCGAACGTCCGCGGAGTGCGTGTGCAGTGCCCAGACGTTGCCGACGCGTGTGTTTCACCCACTCTCAAAGCCACACTCCGGTTCCGCGTGAACAGCCCATCTTCCTGGCGGGGAAGCTGAGTTGCAGAGAGGCCGGTTTTGCTGCAGCCTCCTGTGTGGTTGGGAATAGAACGAGGACTCGGGGGTTCATGGAGCTGCGTCTCATGTGGCAAAGAGCGAGGGCTCCGTTGGCTCTGGTTTCCCCCGAGACGGCCGGAGGAACGTGTGAGCGAGGAGCTGACTGGGAGCCAGTGTTGTCCCGCTCACACGGTGGAGTCCCCCGGCGGGAGGCGGGCGGAGCTTCCTCGCTCTGCCTCGGTGTCCGCCCGTGGGATTGCAGCGGGGAGCGCAGAGCACGCTCACAGAGCCGCCGCCGGCCGCGTGCGCGCCAACACATACGCCGTCAGCTCTGCATCTGCGTGAACCCACGGGAATCGACACCGCGAGTGCAATTAACTAAGATTCAAGCCGGCATGTGTCTTCTTAAAAACATATTTTTATTTCAGAGAGGGAGAAAAGAAAAAGAAACATCAGTGATGAGAATCACGGATCGGCTGCCTCCTGCACAACCGCCCCCCTCAGCCCCCCACTGGGAATCGAGCCTATAACCCGGGCCCGCGCTCTGACCTGGAATCAAAGTGTGACTTCACGGTTCATAGGCCGATGCTCAGCCCTGAGCCACGCTGGCCGGGCCGAGCTGGCACAGGCCTCCTACATGGACGAGCCCACTTAAAATGGTGAGAGCGAGCGGATCCTCTTTTTTCCTGGAGAAGGCACGGGTCTTGTCCTTGTCAGACACAGCTGACCAGGGGGCCCAGTGGCGGGGCTACAGGCAGGCGGCGGGAGGTGCCGTACACGCCCACCCTGGCCAGTCACTCTGCCTGTGGCTTTTTAGAATTAACTCTTTTCCATCGCAGGTCACCCTCAGTATGAGTTTTGTGTTCGTTTCAGGCGCCCAGTCGAGTGGCCGCCCTTCCTACGTAACGCTGACGGCTAACCGGCTCCTCTTCCTGGGTTTCTACGGGTAATGCCTAGACGTCCCTCCTTCCCCCACGTGACTGTGTGATGCTGCCGGGCTGCCCGGAGACCGTGGTGATCACACGCCGCACGTTCCGATAGGCTGCGCTTTCTTTTTCGTTCACTGGGCGTTGTTTTCTGGCGTCTGTTGTGATTTCTTCTCTGACCAATGAGGGACGTCTACACTACATTGCCATTCCGTTTGTGAAATTATTTGTGAGATTTCCAGATTTATTTAATTGCGTTCTAATCCAATCCTCTGCGGTCAGAGAACGTACTTTGAATGTCTTAGACCTTTTTAAAATTTACGGGGGTATCGAGACCCGGTGTGGTCTGTCTTGCTGAATGGCCCATATACGCTTGAAAAGATGATCTATGCCATTGTTACTGCGGGAGGAATGCTTTATAAATATCAACTAGGTCAAGTGGATGGGTCGTGTTTTTCAGCTCTTCTGTGTCCCCATTGACTCCTCTCTCCTCGTTCCGTCAGTCCCTTCGAGAGGGGGTTGAAATCTTCAGGTTTAGTCACGGCCACCTCTGCTCCCACGTCCATCAGCTTCTGGTTCACGTGCTTTGGAGCCGCTGGCAGCTAGACACACACTGAGCGTTGTGTCTACCAGATGGACTGACCCCTTCACTACCAGGTTCTGTCCCTCCTCACATGTCAGACTATGTGTAGCTCTGAAGTTTACGTGGGTTGGTATCAACATAGACCATCTTTCTTTTGATTAGTGTTAGATTAGTATTCCTTTCTTTTTTAAAAAAATAAATCTTTATTGTTCAGATTGTTACAATTGTTCCTCTTTTTTCCCCCCCACCCCCATCGCTCCCCTCTACCTGGTTCCACCCCACCCTCTGCCCTTACCCCTCCCATTTACTGTCCTCATCCATAGGTGTACGATTTTCATCCAGTCTATTCCCAACCCCCACCACCACCTCTTTCCCCCCGAGAATTGTCAGTCCATTCCCTTTCTATGCCCCTGATTCTATTATATTCACCAGTTTATTCTGTTCTTCAGATTTTTTATGCTCTTGATTTTTAGATTCACTTGTTGATAGATATGTATTTGTTGTCACTTTGTTGTTCATAATTCTTATCTTTACCTTTTTCTTCTTAAAGAATACCTTTCAGCATTTCATAAAATACTGGTTTGGCAGTGATGAACTCCTTTAGCTTTTTCTTATCTGTGAACTCTTTATTGGACCTTCAATTCTGAATACTAACTTTGCTGGGTAGAGTAATCTTGGTTTTAGGTTCTTGCTATTAATCACTTTGAATATTTCTTGCCACTCCCATCTGGCCTGCATAGTTTCTGTTGAGAACTCAGCTGACAATCATATGGGTGCTCCCTTGTAGGTAACTAACTGTTTTTCTCTTGCTGCTTTTAATATTTTCTCTTTGTCTTTTGCTCTTGGCATTTTAATTATGATGTGTCTTGGTGTGGTCCTCTTTAGATTCCTTTTGTTTGGGATTCTCTGTGCTTCTTGTACTTGTAAGTCTATTTCTTTCACCAGATGGGGGAAGTTTTCGGTCACTATTTCTTCAAATACGTTTTCACTATCTTGCTCTCTTCTTCTGGAACCCCATAATTCAGATGTTGGTATGCTTGAAGTTGTCCCAGAGGCTCCTTAGACTATCTTCATATTTTTTGATTATTTTTGTTTGTTTATTTGTTTTGCTTCTTTGTATTTCAAGTCTTTGACTTGATTTTTGCAATCCTCTAGTCTGCTATTGGATCTCTGTATATTATTTTTTTATTTCAGTCAGTGCATGCTTAATTTCCAGTTGGTCCTTTTTCATATCTTCAAGGGTCTCGCTAAATTTTTCAGCCTTTTCTAGAAAATTATTGAAAAACCTATATTGAACTCTATATCCAGTCATTTGCTTTCTGCCATTGCTTTCATTTGTGACCTGTTTCTTTGTCTCCACATTTTGGCTGCTTCCCTGAGTTGGTGGAGTGGCTTTCTGTGCTAGGTGTCCTATAAGGCCCAGTGGCTCAGCCTCTCCAGTTACCTGAGGTGGACACTCTTGGTTCACCCCTTTGTGGGTTGTGTGCACAGTCTTGTTATAGTTAAGCCTTGATTGTTGTTGGTATCGCTGGGAGGAATTGACCTCCAGGCCAGTTGGCTGTGAGGATCAGCCGTGTCTACGTTCGGAGCATTTCTATGCTGGAAACAGCATTATGAGACAAGACTAGCTTCAGTGGGACTTTGGTGCTCACTGGGCCTGCCCCCTAGTGTGTCCCTCATGGATCTGAGGAGTTGTAATCTGGACGGTTCCACTCTGACCAATGGGTACACTGGCTCTTGGATCTCCAAGGAGGTGCTAAGTTAGCCTCTGCCTGAGGCCACCCAGCAGGATCTACAGAAAGATCTGAAGATTCCTCTTCTTTGTTTGGGGTTTGGAGGTGCCCAGATGAAGCCCAGCTGTGAAGCAGTGCAAGCTTCTGTGAGGTCTTGGGCCTTCTTTTGGATGTTCTGGGTCTCTCTGACTCAGCTGCAGTCTGTTAGGGAAGTTTAGAATTCAAAGGACCAGGCCATTCATATGCAAAAGCCTCAGCACTCAGCTTGGATGGGGCAGAGTCTCAGGACAGAGCAAACAGCAATGGCCTCGTGGGACGGGATCTCAGGGCGAAGCGAATAGCAATGGCTTCCCATCAGCCCTGGCCTAGGAGGCCCCTGGGTCCCGCGGTAATCGCTGCAAGCACCTCTGAGAGAAAGCCGCCCTCGGGTTTCGCCCGCTGCCAGACAGTGCAGTTTCTCCCCGTCTGAGTCTGGGTCCCCAGAGTCTCACCCGGAACTGGAGTTCAGAGCAGTTGGCAGCTTGTGTCTCCCTCTGGCCTGAAAACGCCAGCTGCATCCTCAGCGGCCAGCCCTCTCCGCACGCACGCCTTCGAACTTCTGCCTTCCGCGGCTCCTGTGAGTCTCAGTGTGCTTTTCTCTTCCCTTCTAGTTGTAGAATTTCCACTCAGCCAGCCTTCCTGTGGTTCTGGGTGATGTCTGTTTTGTCTTTTAGTTGTGATTTTGAAATTGTTGTGCGAGGCAGCTGTTCAGGTGTTTACCTGTGCCGCCATCTTGGTATCTCTCTGGTGTTCCTTTCTATCTTTGCTCTCTAACCTCTCCGTGTCTTTACATTTAATGTGGGTTTCTTTGTGGTCAGCATAAAACTGGGTCCTACATCTCTTAATCGAATGTGAAAATTCCGCCTTTATTTGAAGCGTGCGAAGATTTAAAAACTCTGTTGACACAACTGCTGTATTTGAATAGCCGGCAACTTTGGGTATAAAGACAGATTATGCCTTTTGATCTTCCTGTCTCTTCTACGTAGAACAGAGGTACATAGAAGGTGCTTCGTAAGCATGGAGGAGTAGGCAACATACAAGGATAATTATACATGTATAATTTTTTTTTTGCTTCTTTTTTTGTCCCGTGCATCTTCCCCCATGAGAATATAACTTCCACAGGGGCACAGACTTCTCCCGTCTTACTCACCACAGTAGCCCTAACGCTTGGAACCATGCCTGGCACGTAATCGGCGGATCAATAAACACTTACTAAAAAGGGAAAGCGGGAGGGAGGGAGGAGGGCAGAGGGGAGGAGGAAGGGAGACTCAGAGAGACCGCGTAGAATGGACAGCAAACTGAGCAGGGGCCTCACCTCGGAACGAAGCGATTGGGAGAGAGAGGGCAGGGTCTTTGTGGAGAGGATGCGTATTAGCGCCGTGCCTCCGGTGAGGGCTGCGGGACTTGGCGACTTGCCTGGACTGTGTCCTTGTCACAGGACATGAAGGAGGAAGGCCCAGCCACAGCAATCTGGAGGCGTCTGTGGCCGACCTGTGGGTGGCCGTGTCGGGCTGCTGTACAGGCCAGAGGCGGGCGGGGGCTGGGGGGCCTGGCCCGGGGCCCCCACAGCTGGTCCGGGAGGCGGGGGAGAGAGAACAGCCCGGCACCTCTTCTGGCCTCGTTTTCCCACCGCTCCCGCCTCAGCCCCGCGCAGAAATAACCCGACGCTCAGCACAGACTTCTCTTTAAAGATTACAAACGACGGTGTGTGCCGAGAGTTTAATTTCATATCAGCTTTTATTCATGAATCACCGTTCTGCCAAGACATCAATCCTCGCTCGTTACTAAGTGCGCTGTCAGCTTGGTAACCCACCGATGTGCTTCTGCGCTTCGTGTCGGGGCAGATAAGCTGCCGGGTGGGCGGGGCGGCATCCGCCCCTCCAGACGGTCCCACCCAAGTAACCGGAGGCGAGGGCCCAGCCCCCGGGGCGTGCGGACACCCCCTGACCCTCGCCCGGTTCTCCTGAGGCCCGAGGCTCCGTCCGGGGGGTGAAGCATGCTGCTGACCGAAGGAGAAAGCCCAAACGCGAGGGAGCGTTTGCCTCCGTGCGGTGGGCACCTTTGGAATCTGGTTTCTAAAATACATCCGCCGACGCCCTCCGGCTGCCCAGCGAGGACCGGGGTGGCCAGCTCCTCCACCGCTTACCTGGGCCGCCGGGTCAGTCCTCGGGTCCCGGCAGAAAGGGAGACCAGGATCCTGGCCCTCTGTTTCCACCAGGACAAACCGATCGGTAATTTTGATTACGTTTTCCCCCCGGCTTTTGTGTTTTGTAAGCTTTCAAGCGCGCTTTGGCCTGACGTGAAATATATTTCCCTCTAGTAGCTTACTCCATGGAGTGATTAATCACAGGTGAATATAAATACTTACGCACGGTTACAAGGATGCTTATTTGGGGGATAGCTTTTAAGCGAACAAAAATGGAAATAGCCCAAGCACCCAGCAAGAGGGGAGTCGGGGAACATGAGGAAGTAATCTGCCTTCATACGCGCGCCGGTTGCATTAGGTGGGCAACGGTGAAAATCAGCTCACCGTCCTGCTTCTGTGAAAGCGCTGTCTCCGTCTGGCTGTGTGCATTTATAACAGTGCTGCAATGGCGCTTAGTGCTCGGAGTACATGTTATTTTTATTTTCTTCTTTGATTTTTCTGGATTTTTCCACCAACCTATGTTACCCTTAGAATGCAATTTTTGTGATAAACTTAAGAACAACAACAACACTGTGAGAGATGTCTTCACGTGGACCCCGGCTTCCTCCCTCTGCCGCCCCCCCCCCCCGCCCCCGTCCCACTGTGCTCCTGCCTGCACAAAGCAGGCCACACTCGAGGGGCCAAAGAGCCACATGTGGCTCTCGAGCCTAGGTTTGCTGGCCGCTGACCTAGGCTGTTGTTGGTGAAGTGCAGGTCCTAGTATCTATCCTTTCAAACAACTGTCTCAGACATGTGCTATCATTCCTCGCTGCTTTGCAGGTCAGGAAACTGAGGCCCACCGCTGGCCAGGGACTGGCAAGACCCCTAAAACATCGAGCTATAAAATAACTAGCAGCCATTAAATGCCTGGCCGGTCCTCTCCAGAACAATGCAAAACAAAGCGTGATTAAATGTTGTGTGATGTTTGTGGAGCGAAGAGCAGGCCGAGCCCTGGCTGTGTCCGCAGACGCACAGGAGCCGGAGGTCAGTGCGTGGCTGTGCCGAGCGTGAGCCACGCCGGCCTGCAGCAAACCCCGGGGGAGCCACCGGCCGCCGGGGGGGGGGGGGGGGGGGGGGGGGATCGGACCGGCATCGCCCGCTCCTCCTGGATGTTGACACGGGCCCCTCCGCCCCGGCGGCGGCGGCGGCAGAACAGGAGGCCGGGCCGGGCTGCGGGGATCTGCGCGGCCTGATTGACGCCGTGTTGTGTTGTTCTGCCCGCGGCCGCCAATTACCTTTTTAAACAGCAGCTACTGCTACTGCCTCCTCCTCTCAGGAGCTCACAAACAAGGTTTTAATTTTAAGGTCAGCGTGGAGGTCGCTCTGCAGGTATGGGAAACTCCGTTCCCAGGGCTGTGTCTGGCCAGTTTCTGTGTCCCTGGGGGCGCCCTGGAATGTGGCTCCCCGCGGGGGCGGGGGAGAGCCAGGCTGCAGAGGTGTGCTGTGCTGGGGGGCAGGGAGGGCCTTTTCCTGCTCCCGGTTCCTACGGGAAAGAGAAAATCTGGAGAATAAACATGCGGGAAAGGGCCCCCTAGAAATGTCGGGGGGGGTGGTGGTGGTGGAGAGGAGACACTCAGGGCGACTCACACAGGAGCCTCACTCTCGGGGCTCACACCCACAGGAGGGCCTCACTGCAGTCGGAGGCCGGGCGATGGCACTGCCGGATGCCAGAGGAGGCGCCAGAGGCTGCTGGGTGGCCCCGAGTGACTCACACGGGGCTGACATTCACCCAGCTCGGGGCCGATTGGTCCTGGGGGCTTCTGGAAAGATCTCAGGGACCTTAAACCCCGCTACCGTCCTGGACAAAATAGTGGCCTCTCCCTGCCACCCCGCAGTCACCCTGTGTGCGCCCTGGCTCTGGGGAAGCAGCTCTGGACTGTGGCCTCGGGGCCGGGGGCAGCAGCCAGGCCACTGGGCAGGGCCGGCCTCTCTGAGCTCTGCCCTCCGCCTCCGCCCTCTGCCCTCCGCCCTCCGCCCGAGGGGAGGTTGGTGGAAGCACGTGGTCCTTGGCGGAGCTCCGGCCTTACTGCTGAGAGGGCGGGCGAGGCTAACTCCTGCCTCCATTTTGTATTGTGGGGCAGGCAGAACAGGGCGGAGCTATCCTCCATCTTGTGTAACGACGCCAGCCCTCACCCAACCAATCAGGGTCAGCCGAAGCAGTGACATCACCGCCCTTATAAAACCGCTGGACTTGTCAAGGTTCGGCCTCTCTTCCGCCATGCTGTTGGCGTGAGTGGAAGGGAGCCCATGCCAGCATGGAACAGACTCTCTTGCTAATTGCATCGGAAATGGCTCCCTGGTGGTCCTTGGGGATCGCGAAATCTGGGCACAACCACTGCATGTCTTCGTTTTGGGTCCACAGGCCCCAGGGTGGCATCTCCCGGGCTTGAGAACTGGTCTTACCAACCAGGTTGCTGACCCCTGACCCCAGGTAAGGCCAAGCTCAGCGTTTTCTTAGTGAAATGCCCGCCAGTTCCCTCCCTGCAGCCCCGGCCCGCTCCCCACCTGTGCGCACTTACCGCATTAAAAGCACTGGCCACCCACACGTGCACCCCATTAGAGAGAACACGCGGGACAGGGACACGCAGGGCCGCGGAGGCAGGCGTGCCCACGGCCTGGAGCGGGGACGGGGTCTGTGCCACGGCCGGGCCCTTGTTGTGGGGATGGAAGCGGAGCGAGACCTTTGCCGCGGCGCTCTCGGTGCTCCCGGTGCTCCCGGGCTGCTCCTCGCACACCCGTGTCACGGCGAGGCGCCGGCCTCCCTGTCCACGGCGTCAGGCGGTCTTGTCCTCGGTCACACTGAGACGTAGCTGCTGTGAGCGCGGGCCTGGGGCTGCGGTGGGCCGTGTGCGGCTGCTTGTTGATCTCTGATGGCCTTGGCTTCACCCAGGCCCACGCTGTGCCCTCTTCCTCCGCGATCGGGCCATCTTCCCAGCAGTCACGTCGGCTGTCATTGCCAGCTGCAGCCACTGAGGTATGCTTTCCCCAGAGGGAAGGGTTCAGTTACCAGAAAAAAAACTCACTACCTTCGTTTAATCTGCTCCGTGTTTACCAACATGTGTTGGGTACATCTGTAGCTCCCCTTCCACCCCCCCCCCCCAACAACCAGACCCCGTGAAACAATATTCTAGTCCCATGGTGGGCAAACCGCGGCTCCCAAAGCCACATGCAGCTCTTTGGCCCCCTTGAGGGTGGCTCTTCCACACAATGCCAAGGCCTGGGCGAGTTTATTTTGAAGAAGTGGCATTAGAAGAAGTTTAAGTTTTAAAAAATGTGGCTCACCCTAACCGGTTTGGCTCAGTGGACAGAGTGTCGGCCTGTGGACTCAAGGGTCCCAGGTTCGATTCCGGTCAAGGGCATGTACCTTGGTTGCTGGCACATCCCCAGTAGGAGGTGTGCAAGAGGCAGCTGATCGATGATTCTCTCTCATCAATGTTTCTAACTCTCTATCCCTCTCTCTTCCTCTCTGTAAAAAATCAATAAAATATATTAAAAAATAAAAAAATAAAAATAAAAAATGCAGCTCTCCAAAGAAACATCAATCCTGCTGTTGGCATTTGGCTCTGTGGACGGATGAGTGTGCCGACCCCTGAGTCAGCTCATCAGTGAGCCCTTGACCAGCAGCTGCTGGTGGCTTAAGCTCTCGGTACGTAGTTGGAAGGTTTCTCTTTAAATTTTTCTCCCCCGCCCCAACTTTAAAATTTCCAGTTTCACCCAGCCCCTTGGCAGACAGAAAAATAAGCAAAGATCCTAGTGGTAGTCAAAAGAAGGCATTCCCTTTCTCTAAAATTAGACTTTCCAAACACAAGCAGAGAGGGAAAGTACGTGTGAGCGGGGAGAGGAATAGCGAGGTCAGAGGACACCGAAACGGTCAGCGTTCTGGTCACAGTCCCGCCAACGCCCGCTGTGTCCGCTTAACTAGGATGTCAAGACGTGGTGCACGCATGAAGGAAGAGGAAGAGGACTAGTTCGATCCCCAATGTGACGTAACACTGGAGAACAGAGGAGACCTGTGCGGGGTGTCAGCGAGGGATTCAGAGAGCAGAGATGCAGGCAGATAAAGAGACACCCACCCCTACCTAAGCCGTCCTCCTAGGGCAGCGGTCGGCAAACTCCGACCCACAGAGCCAAATATCAACAGCACGATTGACATTTCTTTGGAGAGCCAACTTTTTTAAACTTAAACTTCTTCTAATGCCGCTTCTTCAACATAGACTCGCCCAGGCCGTGGTGTTTTGTGGAAGAGCCACACTCAAGGGGCCAAGGGGCCGAATGTGGCTCGCGAGCCGTGGATTGCCAGCCCCGGGGTGAGGGTCTACGTGTCGTGTTTGGACGTGACTAAGTCATGGTGTCCGGGCATCTGTTCTGTGGGGAAGCCTGGTTTGTAGCTGGCCAACTTTTGGGCATAAATAGTTGCAGTACCCACGTGACATGACTGGACACAGCTGGGAAGAGGTGTGCGTGCCGTCGGCTCTCCTGCCTGCTGCCGTCGCCAGCACCCCCTGGCTGAGGGGCACAACCACGACCACACACACACACACACACACCACACACATGCAGTTTACCCCTGGGTGTGCACATGGAGGCTGTATACACACACACACACACTCTCACACACACACACCACACACACACATGCAGTTTACCCCTGGTGTGCACATGGAGACTGTACACACACACACCACACACACACACACACACACACATGCAGTTTACCCCTGGGTGTGCACATGGAGACTGTACACACACCACACACACACCACACAGGCAGTTTACCCCTGGGTGTGCACATGGAGGCTGTACACACACCACACACACACACTCACACTCACACACTCACACCACACACACATGCAGTTTACCCCTGCGTGTGCACATGGAGGCTGTACACACACCACACACACACACCACACACACACACCACACACACACACATACACCACACAGGCAGTTTACCCCTGGGTGTGCACATGGAGGCTGTACACACACCATACACACACACTCACACTCACACACTCACACCATACACACATGCAGTTTACCCCTGGGAGTACACATGGAGACTGTACACACACACCACACACATACACATACACACACACCACAAACAGACACAGACCACACACACACACATAGGCAGTTTACCCCCGGTGTGCACAGGAGGCTGTGCACACACACACACACACACACTCACTCACACACACATACACACACATACACACACACACACACACACTCACACATACAGGTACAGCACTCTCCCCCCACGGGCTGGGCCCTGACCGTCAGGGACGTGAGGCTGTGTGCGCAGCAGCCTTCCCCACCTGCTCTCAGGGAAAGGGGCCGTGGGGGCCTGCCCTGTGGGGGGCCCCCGAGTGCGGGGGGGGGGCTGGCATGTGGGGGGCCCAGCGTAGGGGGCGGGCTGGCGCCTCGTGTCTGCAGCTGGCCCCTGGCTGTCGTCCTCTGAGCTGCCCGTGAGCTCCGGGCCGGGGAGCCGGAGACCCTTCATGGCAGAGGCTGTGGGTCCGGGTCCCAGCTGAGCCCATCGCACTGACCTCCTTCCACCTGAGCCGCGTTTGGTTAGAACCTCTTTATGGAGCGTTCAACCCCCCTTCCTCCTCCCCCTCCCCCTCCCCACCACCCGCTGTGCACGTTTGATTCAGGGACATGCACTCACCGTTTGAAAAGCAGCTGCGTCCTCACACATTTTCTGGTTTTTAAAGTCACATTGCATGCGACATCATTGGGGGAAAACACACACTCGATCCAAACACACAGGAGAAGAAGGTGTTTGCGTTCAGAGTGATGGGCCTGTGAGGCAGCGGCTCTTGGAGAGGAGCACTGAGCTCCTCAGCACTCTCGGGGAGGCCCCGGGGACGCACAGCCGCGGAGGCGGCGGCTGCAGAAGCGTGTGCGGGGGGCGAGCAGACAAGTGCTCCATGCATCACGGTGAGACAAACTCAGCTGCCTCCCCCCCCCCCCACAGCCTGTCACGGCGGTTATGGGAGGACGATTCCCCGTGACTTTTCACGAATTCTTCCCTGGTGGGGCAGACAACGGCCTCCTTCCCCCTCCCTGGATTATCAATAAACTAGAGGCACGGTGGTGGTGGTAGTGGGGTGTCCCTCAGCCCAGCCTGCGCCCTCTCCAACCTGGGACCCCTCAGGGGATGTCCGACTGCCAGTTCACAGGGATTGGGCTTAACCCGGCAGTCGGACATCCCTCTTGCAATCCCGGACCACTGGCTCCTAACCGCTTACCTGCCTGCCTGCCTGCCTGCCTGATCACCCCTAACCACTCTTCCTGCTGGCCTGCTCACCCCAATTGCCCTCCTCTCCTGGCCTGATTGCCCCTAACCACCTCTGCCTCAGCCTCACCACCACACCTTTGTCAGGTCTAATTAACATATTACCCTTTTATTAGCATAGATAGGATATTGAATGTGAACTGGAAAATGAAAAATAAAATTTCAAAAAGAACCAAATAAAATTTCATCTCTGAATATATTTCTCACCTGATGATGTTTTTAAAATTGTTTTTTAAAGAGAAACATCCCTGTGACAGAGAAATACCAGCAGGCGGCCTCTGCACTGCTGACCCACGGGGGTCTGACCTAAACCTAAGGTGTGCCCTGACCTAGAATCCAGCAGGAAATCCTTTGAGCACAGGCTGAGACTCCAACCAGTTGAGCCTCCTGGCCAGGGCAGATCTGAAAAAAAATTTTTTTAAATGTACCTCCAGGCCCTGGTCGATGTGGCTCAGTAGTTAGAGTGTCCTCCCACGCACCTAAGAGTCATGAGTTCGATTCCAGGTGAGGGCACTTATACAGGTTGTGGGTTCCATCCCTGCAGATTGCTTGGGCAGCTGATCGATGTTTCTCTTTCTCTTTCCCTCTCCCTCTCTCCTTAGAATCAATGAGAAAAACATATCCTTAGAGGAGGACTTAAAAGAACAATGCTGGTTTGGTTCAGTGGGTAGTGCTTCTGCAGGTGGACTGAAGAGCCCCGGGTTGGATTCCGATCAAGGGCATGCACCTGGGTTGCAGGCTCAATCTGGGCCCTGGTTGGGGATTCAGCAAGAGGCAACCAACTGATATCTCTCCCATTAGGTTCTGTCTTTTCCCTCCCTCCCACTCTCTCTAAGAACAAAACTAACGGAAAATGTCCTCAGTGAGGATCAACCTAAACAAACACCCATCCTGGTGTGATTACTGACGGAGCACATGAAGTATTGGTGATTGAGCGGGAAGGGATGGGACTTCGCTTTCTAACTGTTTTAGCAACTCTGTGAGCCAGAGGGTTCATTTTTTATTTTAATTTTTATTGATTGATTATTGGCAGTGTTTCCCAAACCTTTGACACATGTGTACCCCTTCTATAATTTTTGTAGCGCTGAGTACCCCTCGTCAAAAAAAAAGAATGTATTTTAATAACAATCAAAATATGTTTATTTTTTCTTTTTTGGTACATACACAAAATAATAATAAAGGAAAAATAAAATTATTCATAATAAAATATAAAAGTTATATTATAAATAACATTTATTTGCACATCGGACCATCTCACGCCTCACAGACTGTCATGACTTGACTCATGAGAACGTAGAATTAGGCGCAGCTAAGCACGGTGCAGTGCATATCCCCACCACACTCCGGTGCAACGCGTACCCCACCAAACTCTTCCCGTGCCCCTGGGGGTCCGCGTACCACACTTTGGGAAACACTAGAGAGAGAAACACTGTACTGTTCCACGTATTATGAGCTCTTTGGCTGCTGCTTGTCTGCGCCCTGAGCAGGGATCCAGCCCACAACCTTCGTACCAGGAGGAGGTTCTCACCACGGCGCTGCGGGCTGCCTGTCAGAGCCCCACACAGGCCCTCTGGGTGCCCTGGCCCCTGTCGGCCGGGCTCCTCTCCACAGCAAAGGTGTGGGCTCCATCTGTCAGCGCACCCCTCAGGTTTCGGCTTTGACCCCTGGTCAGGCTGACTGCTGCTCTGGAAGTGACCGAGGACCATGGGGTCCGTGTGCGCTGGTCCTTCGGCGGAGTCCGCTCCCCGCAGCTCCCCCCTTCCTCTCCCTCCCTCCTCCCCCTGTCCTCTATCAAGGACGACTTCGCTATGGCAGCTGCGCGGCCTCCGCCAGCGCGCACATCTGCACGGGTAGGTCGCCCTCCCAGGCTCCCAGGCTGGCTGCGGTGCAGCCCCCGGGAGGCAGATTTCCGCGTTCCCAGGGAGAGCGCCCTCCACCCCGGACTCCCAGGGAGCGTGGGTCCTGGAGGGAGAGCACCTCGCTCGGCCTCCCATCAGGGCTCCGGCCGGAGCGGAGCACCCATCCTGCGCAGGGCCGGAGGGGAGGCCGCCCGGAGTCTCCTGGCTGGGTGCTGGGGAGCAGACCCGGAGCCTCTCCTCCAGGGACCCCAGCGTCTTCGCCGTAGAACGGGACCGATGGAACCCCAGCAGCCTTACTGGGGCATCGTTAAGTGAAGATGTTGTTATTTTATTTTCCAGTGAAAATAGCTTTATTGTGTCATCATTGTGATGACACAATAACCTGCGTTATCTGCTGGGATGTTTGTGCTTTAGGGCATGTGAACGCGTTTTATTTTATCTGAGGCAGCCTCATGTCCCTGCTCCTTGAGGGGCATGCGGCCGCGCCACCCGCTCCATCTGGTTGTTACGCTCCAGCCAGTCATTACTGTGAGGGTGTCCCGGGCAAATTTGCATATTCCTCCAATATGTGTGTGTGTGTGTGTGTGTGTGTGTGTGTGAAGAAATTCTGCAATAGGCCTTCCTTCCCTTGGCTTCCAGCGCTGGTTTTCCTCCAGTACCCGGGACCCAGGCCTTCGCTCCAGCCGCAGTCTGCCTTCCTCATCTCTGCTGCTCCGGAATTCCACTCCTGTAGATCCCTTCACCTCTGCCCTCCCTCTCACAGCAGGCAGCCACTTTGCACCTGGAGCAGCTGGGTGGCTGCCATCTTTGTCCTTCTAATTTGCATATTCCCTCCCGATTGGCTGCGGGGCATAGCAGAGTAATGGTCAATTTGCATGTTTCTCTTTTATTGGTGTGGACTAGAGGCTCGTTGCATGATATTTGTGCAAGAATAGGCCTTCCTTCCCCTGCTTCACTCCCAGCTGCCCAGGAGCTGGCACGTCCCCACTCCTCGGCTGCCTGGAGCTGGCAAGTCCTTGCTTCTGTCTGGAACACCACTCCAGCAGCTCCCTCCGACACCCACTTCCCCTCATAGCAGGCTACACAGTGCTCTGCACGCCTGCATATGCAAATTAACCTCCACCTTTGTTAGGTCAATTTGCATACTCACTCTGATTGGCTGTGGGCATAATAGAGTGATGGTTAATTTGCATGTTTATATTTTATTAGTGTAGACAGATGGCCTTTTCCAGCCATCCTGGGTCCACCCAGACCATCTCATCCCGAGCAGCGAGTGCCTTCTGTGCTGCTGAGTGCCCGTTCACCTCCGGACAGCTGGGTCCTGCCTGGCCACTGGCTCTCCCTCCTCAGCCATGGCCATCACACCCTCCAGCCCCGCCCAGGCTGCCACCCTGTCTTCTGTCCCTGTCCACGCAGGCCTCATCTAGAATTTTACCTACGTAGAATTACATAGTAGACATTCCTTTGTGCTCTATTTTCCTTCACATCACAATTATTTTGCGATCTGTCCATGTTGTAATGTATTTACCCCTTTTATTGTTGAGTGATACTCCACTGCATGGGTGTAGCATAGTGTTTTTATCCATTCACATTTTTAAAAATGTATCTCTACAGATGTCCCCATTTTTCCCCCTTTGACCCCCTCCACTGGCACCCATGTATGTTTGTTCCCCCTCCCCAGCCAGGCCTCCACCACCCGATTGTCTGGGTCCATGTGTGATGCCCATATGCATACATGTTCTTTGGTTGATCTCTTCCCACCCACCCACCCACCCCCGCCTTTCCTGAGATTCCACAGTCTGTTCCAGGTCACGTGTGGTGGGTATCTGAATTGTCTCCAGATTTCAGTTATTACCACTAAAATTCTATGAATGTTTGCGTTTAAGTCTTTGTCTGGACTTAGAAAGAAGTGGCTGGCTCCAAGGAAAGGTACGCATTTAGCTTTTTTAGAAATTGCCCAGGTATCTTTGTATTCTTAGTTGTGTGGCTTGTGCTCAGATTGATCTCAGGTGGTTCTGTGATGGTTTTCTGCGGTTTCATTGTAGTTTGGATGTGGCTGTGAGGGGATTTCAGGGCCACCCTGACCTCCCCTGACCTCCTGACCAGACCCCCGTGTAGTACACGTGGGTTCTCACCCATTGTAGTTTGCAGAGGTAGAGTTTTGATGTCGGTGTTTTGTATAACTCCTTCGTCTCTGACTTTCTGAGCAGATGGATCCCAGTTATAACAGCTGCATGGACTGCCCAGGTCTCCAGATTCTGTCTCCATCTGAATTGGTCCCTGTGTCCCTTCCTGATGGGCCCTATTTTCTTGCCTGGAGATTTCCCATTGGATGCCAGACAATTACGCAGTCCACCTTTTTTTCAGTAAGAGGTATTTTAAATGCTTGTAAATAGGGGCGGCCTTTGTTCTGGGGTGCAGGTTAGTTGCTTGGAAACATGTCCATCCCCTCGGGTCCTGCTTTTCAGAGGCGTTCGGGAGGCCCGAGCTGGCCTGGGCCGGGGCTGGCTATTCTTCAGTATCGAGGCAAGAGCGGTCCCCGTGCTTGACCCAAAGCCACGTGGACCCCACGATCTCCCGGCCCGGCTGGGGGTAAGGCACCCCCTCCAGCCCTACCTGAGCTCGGGGTGGTGGCCTGTTTGCGTTAAGTTGTTTTTCTTCTTGCTGCCACGAGTCTCCTTACCCGTGTTCCGCTCTGGGACCAGCTCCGTCCTCCTTCTCACTCGAGGGGGACCCTCTGTGGCCTCCAGATGCCCACCCGGGCGGCCCGCCCCCTCCTCCCTGCCCGTGCAGGAGCCTCGGTCTTCCGGGCTCTCGGCTGCATCTTGTGACTTATTCATTTCTTTCTGTTGACACTATTGCAGGTGTCCCCCTGCCCCCCTTTGCCCACCCCGCCCCCTTCCTCCCCACATGCTTGTCCGTGTCCATGGCTGGACACCCATGTTCCTCCGCTAATCCTCCACCTCCCGTGACCCATGGTTTCGTTTCTGGGCTCCGCTGGGCTGCACCCCAGCCCCTCCCGGCATGGGGCCCGGAGACACCGGGCAGCGACCGGGGCCGGCCCACGGCTGGCTCTGGTGGCCAGCGCTCCGGGCCCTGTCTCTTGTTGTCCGGGGACGAGCAGGGTGCGCACACTGACGGTTCCTACGGTTGGTCCCCCCTCTGCTTGTGTCCGGGGGGTGACCGACCCCCGGAGCTCATCCTGGTGGGAAACGTGAGTCCCAGGTTTGCTTCTCCTTCTCCCTTTTCTTTCTGAGTGGGCGCGGGGGCAGGGAAGCTCAGGCTGGGAGTCCCACGGTCGCCCGGGCTGCGGGCTGTGGGCAGAGAGGGGCATTTCCTGTCCGGCTGACCGACAGCATCGTCCTGGGCTCCCAGGGCAGCATGGTCCTGAGCTCCGGGGGGCGGTCCTTCCCACACGTGACGCCTGTGTGGAGCAGCACTTACATGCAGAAAGCATGCATTTCATGAGCAGTGAGCACAGCCATATTTGCATGAGGAACATCTGGAGTAGATTTAAAATCACCTTCCCTAATAGTTTAAAAAAAAATTTTTTTTGTGAATCCTCACTTGAGGATTTTTAAAAATTAATTTTTAGAGAGAATGAAGGGGCGGGGAGAAGCATCGATTGGATGCCTCCAACACCACCACCCCTCCCCCCAAGACCAGGGCCAGGGATGGAGCCTGCAGCCAAGATATGTGCCCTTGAATGGGAATCGAACCCGGACCCTTCAGTCTGCGGGCTGATTCTCTGTTCACTGAGCCACACTGGCTAGGGCTCCTGTTAATTGTTTATACTTTGGAAGTCTCCGTATTAAAATACTGTTTCTGGAATGAAAGTGGCCATATGTGTGGCCAGGTAGGTCTTTGGGGAGAACGTTTACTCACCTCGTCTCACGCCAGCAATTCCAGCTTCGATTGGGACAGTTCAAGGCGGAGAGGCGCCGTCCCTCCGGCCTGTGTCGCCCAGGTCCCGTGCCGAGGCCTCCCCAGCCCCCGCCCCGGCCGCACCTCCTGCGGATCTGAGCTTCAAGGTGTCTCTTCCTGAACAATTACACCTTAAAATTGGACTTTCTGACTTTGTGTGGCTCACCGTTAAGAGGGAGATTGGTCTCCTAATGAACTCCACCCGCGGGGAAAGCAGGCACACCGTGTCCACTCAGAAGAGCGTTTACATCAGGCCAGCCGGGAAATTGTCCTGGAGATTGATCCGAAACCTGTACCCGACTCACGCTTCTCACTCGTGTGTGATGTTTCCCAGCAGCTCCTCCGTCTCGGGGCCTCAATGTTTAAGCTTCTCCTAGTCTGCAAAGCTCGGGGCTGTGCTTTTTCCCGGCGAACGGTAGAGACGCGTCAGTGAAGGCACTGTAATTCAATTTTATTTGTCGGACAGAACGTTCGTCTATCCTAGATCTAAGCAAACATGGAAAGTACATGACAATTACAGAAAAAAAAGGGGAGAAAACTGCCCATATTCCCAAATGCAGATCCAACCCCACCAGGAACCCGTGTTCTCATGGACTCTTCTTGTTGATACTCTCACATGCATTACCTCCCCCCCCCCCCCGTGTCCAGATCCCAAGTCCACGTGGATCTTGGAAATGTGCCCAGCGTGTTCTCCAGCTGCCCGTCGCTGACCAGTGGCCATTTGGGAAAGAAAGCTGGACTCCCGCGGTCACGGCCGGCTCACACACAGAGACAGAAGGTGCAGGCCGGGCTGTGATGGCTGGAACTTCCAGGCCAGGCCTCGCCTGGGAGGCGGGGGAGGCTGAGGAGTGCTGCGAGAACGGGGAGGAGGTGATGGCCATGGCCAGGGGCCCTCCCATCAGGGCTCCCATCGGGGCAGGGTGGCCAGGTCTGGGGGAACAGGATGGTGGGGAGAGGGGTCTCAGGCTCTCCGCGGCCGGCCCAGGCACTGGTGAGGCCTCGCCGCGTCCATGCAATATTGTGGCAGCCGCTGAGTGATTTGTGTGTCCTCTGGACACTGATTGAAGAAATTCTTATTACATTTTACGGCGGCCGGGCCTGCGCCGAGAGCCGGGGCATAAATCGGCCATAAATTGGCCGCTGTCAGAACCCGCGTCGCAGGGCGCGGAGCGCGTGTCACGGCCGGCGTGGCGGCCACTCGGCGTCACCGGGCCCCGCGCCCTCCCCGCCCGGCCCCTCGCCGGCCCCAGCCCCGGCCTCTGCTTTGGAGGAAATACGGCCACGGCTCCGGCAAAGCGGCTGTTTGATCCCGAGACACGGCACGCGTGACATTCAACAGCGCCGGGGGCCACGGGAGCGGGATTGATTGGCTCCGAGTGCGCCTCCGCCCGGGTCCGAGGCGGGAGCGTGTAAATAAACACGCGGGCACGGGGGGACACGTGTGACAGCGAGGGCAGGGGTACACAGCGTGGGGCCCGGCCGTGATTCACGGGCGGAGCGGTGGCCCCGGGCAGGCCTGTTCTCGGGAGGGAGGTAAACGTGTCACTCCCGCTCCTGCCGTGATGGACTCCGAGCCGAAAATCAAGCATGTCAGAGAGCCGGTTTATGTTATCAGTGGGCACACGCGACCGTGTGAGCTAGCGGGCAAAGCCAGGCTGTGTGTCCAACCAGAAACGCCTGTTTTCACTGGAGAAGAACAAGATTCAATGGCTCATAAAGGAAACGGTGTCATTTCCTAACAGGAAGTAAACCGTTTGGTTAATAAATTCACTTTTAATATATATATTATTGATTTTTTACAGAGAGGAAGGAAGAAGGATAGAGAGCTAGAAACATCAATGAGAGAGAAACATCGACCAGCTATCTCCTCCACAGCCCCTACCGGGGACGTGCCCGCAACCAAGGTACATGCCCTTGACCGGAATAGAATCCGGGACCTTCCAGTCTGCAGACCGACACCCTATCCACTGAGCCAAACTGGTTCCGGCAGTAAATCCACTTTTGAGTGCCTTTTGCCATGGGCGACCCCCGCGTGGGCTGGGCATGATGTGACGTCACATCCAAAGACACTCAGACGGTGTCTTTCAAGCCAGTGACTCATAATAGATGTGGAGGCTTCTTTGCTTAGATGGAAACCTTAATACAATTAGAGCAATTAAAAAAGGTAAAGATTTTAATCAAAATATTTCTACCAAAGAAACTTTAGAACCAGGAGATTTGTAGATGAGTTCGTTCAACTTTGCAAGCACTGGACCAGTTCCATGAAGAATAGACAGCACAGGAAGCTGTGGGGACGGTTGGTTTGTTAACAGCACCACGAAAGCCCAGTCAAAACGTCACGACCCTCCCCACTGCGAAACCATCTCCCTTTCTACCACGGTAACGGGCGCCCACGAAAATAAGCTTTAAATGAAGGTTTAAGTCTCCAAAGTTAGCCCCAAACTGTTAGAAGAAGAGTAGAACCCCTCCAGACCGACAGGAGAGGCCAGGCCTGCAGTGACGACCCCGCCAGCTGCCGAGGAGGGCGGAGCCCGGGAGCTCAGCCGTGGCGGAAGGCCGAGCATGGCGGAGCCTCACACTCAGCATGCTTCTGCCACAGGATCCAGCTCGCAGGCTTCTGGGTGTTTTCCACAAGGAGCTGCGAACGTGCCCACACCAGAGCCACGGCTCTGTTCATCTGTGCCGACACGACGCCCTTCGGTGCGGACAGAGGTAAACGGTGGACGCCCAGAGAACGGAGCAGTCCTCACCACGGGGGGCAGTGTGCCAGCAAGCCAACCCGAGGCACCTGGATGCAGCCGCTCGGTGACAGAGGCCAACCTGTGTGAGGTCAACTCCATGGCATTCTGGAAAAGGCAAAGCCATGGAGACAGTGAGAAGACCAGTGGTTTCAGAGGTGAGGGTGAGGGAGGGATGAATAGAGGGGCACAGACAATTCTTCTTGGGTGTTGACGGCACCCTAAGGCAGTGGTCGGCAAACTGGGGCTCTCGAGCCACATGCCGCTCTTTGGCCCCTTGAGTTTTTAGCAAAGGCCAGCTCAGGATGACCCTAATTAAGTTAATAACAATGTACCTACCTAGTTTAAGTTTAAAAAATTTGGCCCTCAAAAGAATTTCATTTGTTGTACTGTTGATATTTGGCTCTGCTGACTAATGAGTTTGCCGACCACTGCCCTAAGGTACTCTATCTAATACTAGACCATGTCCTTATACACTGAATGGCCAGATTATTATGATCTCTGAACGCATAATAATCTTGCCACTCAGTGTGTGTGTGTGTGTGTGTGTGTGTGTGTGTGTGTGTATTAGAGGCCTGCTGCATGAATTCGTGCATGGGTGGGGTCCGGCCAGCCTGGCAGAGGGAAGTGGGTGGGCATGGGTGGTTGGCCAGCCTGCTTGCCTGGTTGAAGGAAGAATTTGCATATTAGCCTTTTATTATATATGCTAACATTGAATGGCCAGATTAGTATGCGTTCAGAGATCATCATAATCTGGCCACTCAGTGCACATTTGTCCAAACCCTCAGAGTATACAACACCAGGAGTGAATTGCAGCACCAGCTGTGGACTTCGGGTTGATAAGGATGGATCAATGTATGTTGATCGGTTGTACCAAATGTACTACTTTGGCGGAAGGTGTTGATAATGGGGGAGCCGAGGGTATATGGGACATTTCCATCACTTCCTTTTGATTTTCTGTGAACCTAGAGCTTCTCTGTAAAAAAATTGTCATAAAAAGATCAATATTTAATATTAGTATAAACAAGGCCTTTCTGAGCATGACACTAAAAACTCAAGTTATTCTAAAAGGATCAAAAAATCATGTTACATGAAATTAAAATGTTCTTAACAACTGAAAGGCGAATGAAAAATTTGGAAAGATTTCAAGGTTCGTGGCGCCAGGGGGTGAGATCCATCCTGGACGCCTGTGCGGGGCCTCAGGGCCTCCTGCGGCCTCTCCCCTTCCCCACGTGGATCTGCGCAGAGCAGCGGACTTCGGGGTCACGTGAAGCCAGGAGGGGGCCCGGCCAACGTGCGGTAACCGAACATCGTGTCTCACAGGCAGCCGCTCTCGTGCTGCACCCACATGAGTGATACGTGCGTGTGGACTAAGCATGGACGGTGACGAGGAAAGAAATATTGGAAAAAAATACCATTAAAAATCCTGCAGCAGCTGACAGATTAGTGGGTGGGAAAAAAGGCAGCCACAGAAGACTGTTCTGAAAATGATGACGCCACGGAAAGCGAAGCTAATGAGACTGAGAAAATGAAAAAAGGATTTACAGTTCTGTCACTTACACAAACCATTGGGATGCGGGCCCCAGTACGCTGCGACCTCGCTGGACACCAGTCCTCGGCCCCTGGTTCTCCCGGGGGCGGAGTGCCCGGTGCTCCGCGCACCGACCCTGGGCGGCTCTGGGGCCGACCCGGCAGGCACGCCACCTCCAGGAACACGCCGGCTGCATCCCAGAAGAAGGTCTCTGCTCTAAATGAGACAAGCAAAGTAAAAAAATAAAAAAGAAAGAAAGAGAAACTCCATTTGTTTGCCAATGTTCTTCTATAAATCTTAATGACAGCGCGCTGATTTTATTTCTGTATGTTATGTTGAAGGCTTAATTCTATATATGTATCGTGAGATGTGAGGAAGCTGGTGGTCTTTTATTTTTTTAAAATAGGTTTTTTATTTTTGTTTCCCTTTGTTTTTACCGTATTAGTATTTATTTTACGCTGATTTCTCTCCTGGGCCGTATGTTTTTGTTTCCTCAGCTCCTTCTGGGGTATCTTTTTCTTCCGGCGTAGGAGCGGTCCTCTCTGCTCCAGCAGGAAGCACCCCGGTACCAGGGGGAGCTGGTGTGGGTGCACCGCCCCGAGCTCCGTACCTTCTGCCCACGTCTGGGGAGCTCTGTCCACCCGGATGTGCTCAGTGACCAGAGCGTCCACATCTAGACCAGCGGTTCCCACGTGGGCATGCCCCCGGGGGGCAGTGTGACTTTTAAGGCGGGCGATTTGAGAATGAGTCATTAACAGTGAACTTTGCACATTTCTTATGAGTCTGAGGGCCTCATACACAGCGTATAAATGTAGATTGTGGCATATTTGTGCATTTCAGGTCTCTATTATATGCCTTGAAATTTTATTTGCTATTTTTTCATATCACTTCCTATTATTATTTTTAAAAACAATTTCTCAGGGATGTCTTCCTCAAGACTTCCACCGTCCTCTCGTCCTTTTGTTTTTCTCTTTCGTGGGTGCCGTGTTCTTGGGAAGCTTGTTCAGACCGAGTCCACGGCCTTTTGGGCTCCCTCCGTGTGGATGGGAGCTCGAGCTGACCCTCTCCCTCGGCAGACGATGCGGCTGCAGGGAGACACCAGGGTGGCGTCGAGTGCAGCACCGGCCGCGCTCCAGGCCTCTGTGCGTCCTTCCCTGCCCACTCCCTCCCGGCCAGCCTCGGGCGCTCGGATCCGGGCTGCAGACCGGGAGGGCCTGAGCGGCCACGGAGAGGACACGAGCGGCCATGGAACGCTTTTAGTGGCTCTGAGTTTTCGTGGGCAAAGGGGTCTCTGTTTCATCTCCCTGACCCGGCGAAGGCGCTCCGCAGGGCACCTGGAGTCAGTGTAACGTGCCTCCCCCCCCCCCCCCCCCCCCGTTGTCCTTGTCATGTTGAACGTGCAGGACAGAGGCTGGGAGGAGAGCGGTCCTCACCTCCCCGGTCCCCGCCCGCCCGCCCGCCGGCCTCTCAGTGTGGCGGTCTCCCCGGGGCCACGTGGCGGGTGGAGGCCCCTCATCCGCGGGACCCTCTGCGCGTTCCCCTGGTTTCCCACACGCACCCTCACCGGGCCCGGGCCAGGTGTTCCCGCTTCGTCTTCCAGGTCATCAGAATGCACCCCTGACCTCCCCTTCTCCGCCCTCACAGCGCCCCCTGTGGGTACCGTTTCCCCGAAAATAAGACCTACTTACAGGTTTCCTGCTGAGTGAAATATAAGGCATCCTCCAAAAAAAATAAGGCCCCCAGGCTCTGTCTCAGAATGAAAATTAATTTACTGTAAACTGGTCGCTAGGGCCGCCCCGACTGGCGTCTAGCAACCAGTGACGTTACGCGGAGTCCTGACCTCACTGCTGTGTGAATGGAGAGAAATCAGCGTGGAAACTTTGTGAAACCTAAACTGCAAGAAGCTGTGACTTGGGTGGGGAATTCATGGGAGAAAATCACTGACAGCTGCATTGCAAATGCACTGCGAGCAGGCTACCTTGACAAGAAGTACTCATTGGAAGACAGTGCTATTGCCAAACATGAGAGATTTGGTCCACTGATCCTGAAAGAAATGGAGTCACGAGAAATTCACCAGGAAATTCAGAAATTGGATTGTGATGATGATGTTCCAGAAGATGATGACATGATTGTCATTGAATAAATGAGTCAATTCTTGATACTGTAGGATTCACAGTTTGTCTGGTTTGTGTTGACAATACTGTACTACTGTACCGTATACAGGTAATAAATTTCCTTCATTTTCATTTAACAATAAATGTGTACCGTATTCTTCTTCATGGAAAAATAAGACATCTCCTGAAAATAAGACCTATCACATCTTTGGGAGCAAAAATTAATATAAGACTCTGTCTTATTTTCAGGGAAACAGGGTAGAGTGAATGCCCAGTTTTCAGAAAAGGCAATTCAGTTCGAGGACTATTGAACGCAGGAAATGTCACGTGAAAGACACCGTTGCAGGCACCACCGGGGACATAAAAAGGGGCCAGAATCTAGAAGAGGGGCACAACCGGGCAGGAAGTTTCCTGCAGGAACCACTTCAACCAAGGGGGTACGGCCAGTGGCGGGGTGACGGGAGGGGCCCCTCAGCCAGCGGCTTTGGGGGAGACTTGGGGGTGGAGCCCGAGGACCCAATGGAGCTGCTCGCTCCCTGCGGTGCCGGCCCGGCCCTGGCCCCGATGGGCGCTGGCGAGTCGGACCCCCAGAATCCAAGGACAAGCCCACAGACGGAAGGAAAAGGAAGGAGCGAACACAAGCAAACCACAGACTCCTGATTCCCAGCGGGTGCCCACGGCCTGCGGTCGGGCGTCTCTTCAGTTCCGTCCAGACGAGAACGCTTAGCAAAATGCTTTCAATGCGTCTTCCTCACCCCCTCACACCGAGAGGGGCACTGGGCTGAGTTACCGTCTGTGAGCGTCAACGCCGACGTCACCACAGGGACCGGGGTCAGTGTGGAACCCGGGAAGATTGGAGAAGAGAGAGCTTTCCAAGTTTCCCTCTAGGCCAACTGTGGGCAAACTACGGCCCGAGGGCCAGATCCAGCCCGTTCAGCTGTTCTATCCGGCCCGAGGAGCCGAAAGAGCGGAGGGTTCTCTTGCTCCCCCCTCCACTCCTTCACCAGCAGCCCAAGAGGAGAGTGCCAGCATGGTCAGGTTGCTTTTGTTCCGGCCTCCGGTCCAGTTTAAGAATTCATGGTGGCCCTCGAGTCAAAAAGTTTGCCCACCCCTGCGAGTCTAAGCAGTTACCCAGGGAGAGGCTGAACAGGCGTTACGTGTCTTGCTCAGCTCAAGGGAAGGAATTCGTAAGAACGTGTGAGTCTCTGTTCCAACTGCAGGTTCGATTACATTTACGTTTTGTTTTTATTTTCCCTCTAGTTCATAATTAGCTCAGATAAAAGTGTCTGTGTGTGTGTGTGTGTGTGTGTGTGTGTGTCTGTCTGTCTGTCTGTCTGTCTGTCTTGGTTCTAAGATATCAAGGTGTGTGCTACCCGACATGGACAGGTATGGTACCCAGGTACTGTAGCTAGATTTTCCAGATGCTTCTTGGGCAGAAATAAGGAAACCAAACCAAACCACCTGGGAAGAGATGCCGAGCTGCCTTAGAGGGAAACCCAAGTGCTCCGCGTTAAGTCTCCCGCTAATGGTGGGGCGGTTCTCAGTGAAGTAAAGCCCAGGTCCCACACTCCTCTCTGCCCCGGGGGTCGCTGCAGCTCCGTTCCATTGTCCACGCTAGTTCTGTCACACCGGGGAGTTTCATCTTGTCCTAACCTTTGGGCGGGAAAAGAAAATGCCTGAAGAGCAGGAAGTTGCCAGCATCTATAACAATGAAAGCATGATATGCAGATCGACCGAAGAGCAGACAGGGGCGGCCCCCGGACGCCCCCCCCGGACGGAGCCAGGCTGGAGGGCCCAGTCAGCGTGGGCCGCAGTTTATGCATACTGATGCATCCAGAAGGAGTTTGACTGAAACTCATGAGAGCAAAGAAATTCGGAATTAAAGTGCAAATGCATCATTTAACCCACCCACAGTGCCCCCGGGGCCCGTAGAGCAGTGGGTGGTCTGCCTTCCATATGCCTGAGACTGCAGGCGGAGGGCCCCACAGCCAGAGGAGAGCCCGGCTTCAATCTGACGGGTTCCTCTGGCCCAGGGCAGTGATTCAGGTCAATGTCGGCCCAAAGGGCCTGCCCTCCTCCCCTCTGGCCCTCCCTCCCTCTCCTCCTCCTCTCCCTTCCTCTCCTTCTTCTCTCCCTCCCTCTCCTCCTCCTCCTCTCCCTCTCCTTCTCTCCCTTCCTCCGCTTCCTCCTTCCTCCTCCTTTACCTCCTTCCCTCCCTTTCTTCCTTCTTTCCTTCCCTCCCTCTCTCAATTCCCTGTGTCCTTCCCTTGTTCCTTCCTTCCCTCCCTCTCATGGCTGAACAAGCTTTGGATGCTGCCCCTGGAAGAACCAACGGTTGCCTTGGGGACTCGAACCACACCGCTGTGTGCCGCACAGATTCCTCTTAGGGGCGGGTGACCCACATGGCATGCCAAGTGACAAAGAAGAGGCAACAGCCGCCGCATCCCTTCCGCCAGCTCCGAGCTGAGTGGCAGCCTCGGTCCTCCTCTGACTGAGGGTGAGCAGGGAGGAGCAGGGCAGAGTGTGAGGGTGAGCAGGGAGGAGCAGGGGGGAGGTGAGCAGGGAGGAGCAGGGGTGAGGGTGAGCAGGGAGGAGCAGGGCAGAGTGTGAGGGTGAGCAGGGAGGAGCAGGGGGGAGGTGAGCAGGGAGGAGCAGGGGTGAGGGTGAGCAGGGAGGAGCAGGGCAGAGTGTGAGAGTGAGCAGGGAGGAGCAGGGGTGAGGGTGAGCAGGGAGGAGCAGGGGTGAGGTGAGCAGGGAGGAGCAGGGGGGAGGTGAGCAGGGAGGAGCAGGGGGGAGGTGAGCAGGGAGGAGCAGGGGGGAGGGTGAGCAGGGAGGAGCAGGGGTGAGGTGAGCAGGGAGGAGCAGGGGGGAGGGTGAGCAGGGAGGAGCAGGGGGGAGGTGAGCAGGGAGGAGCAGGGGGGAGGTGAGCAGGGAGGAGCAGGGGGGAGGTGAGCAGGGAGGAGCAGGGCTCCGTCCTCTCCAGGGCAAAGGAAGGGGAGCTGCTCTCCCCTGTGGTTTGCCGCCCCGGAGGAGGAGGGCGGGCGGGCGGGCGGGGAGAGAGCGGACTGAGGGGACCTCGGAGAGGAGGCTGGGGCCTGGGAAGGGGGTTTACAGACTTGTTTCCTTTCCTCCGTGTTTCTCCTCGAAGGAGATAACTCGATTTCCCACTTTGCCGTCTTATTAGCAGCGCGAGAGCCGGGGGCCCGCCGCCGCTAACGGCGTCAGAGGATTTAGGGCCTCGGAACCAGGGCGAGATCTGATTGTGCTGACTCGGCGGACGGAGGCCGATCTGAGCACAGAGTGAGTGTTCGGCGCTGGAGGCGGCCGTGGGCGCTCGGGCCGTAAATACCGGTCTGCCCCGCTTCCGACCAGGGCTCCCCGCGGCGCCGGCCGCCCGGGGCCCCCTCCCCGAGGCCCCCTGGTCTGTAACTCTTTATAGACCGGCCTCGGCGGCCCTGCCATTCATTACCAGCTCCCCGTCACCGTGCCCGGAGCAGCGCCGCCCGAGAAGAGCCAGCGCAGAGAGCCGGAGCCTCCTCCCCTCCCAGCCCACGGTTAATCTCCTAGCGGCCCGCCTCGTAAAAGCGAGATCGATCCGGAGCCGAGCGGCCGGCCGACAATTTACTCACAGGGCCGCTCCCGTCGCAGAACATCTGGTGAGAGCCCCAGGCTCCCCTCCCTCTTCGTTACAGGTTTATGGGTCTCTCCAGACGCCTCTTTAGGGTCTGAGCGGGCTTTACGGCGGGCTGGACATTTTCATCTTTTTAATGTGGTTATCTGGCTTCCTCGCACCCCCGGCCTCCTCCGGCGCCCTCGGACCCGGCGGAGCTGAGCTCACGTGGCCGCGGCCCGGCCCCACCGGGCTAACCCCCTGCGGGGGCCCTGAGCGGCTGTGGGTGGTCGTTTTCGGGGGGCACCGTCTTTAAAAGCTTGGCATTCAGTGCCTTCCTCCCACCCTATGGCTGGGGGTCCATGAGGACCCCTATAAGTCACGTGGCCAGGCCGGCGGGTACACTCTTCTCGGGGGGGAGGCGTCTGAGGCTAAGGCAGGGCTGGGCAAACTACGGCCCTCGGGCCGGATCCGGTGAATAAAACTATTGAGTTAAAAAAAAAAAGAAAAAAAGACCGTACCCTTTTATGTAATGATGCTTACTTTGAATTTATATTAGTTCACACAAACACTCCATCCATGCTTTTGTTCCCGCCCTCCGGTCCAGTTTAGGAACCCATTGTGGCCCTCGAGTCAGAAAGTTTGCCCACCCCTGGGCCAAGGGGTGTGCCAGGGAGCCTGGCTCCAGGCCCCGGACCAGATGGACACGGTGAGGTTGACCAGATGACCAGTGTTGGCAAGAGCCGGGTGTGGCTCCCCCATCGGCTCTCCGAGTGGGGGCGCTGGTGTGGGGTCTGTCTGTAATAAACGTGCTTACGCAGGGTGTGGTTTGGGGGTGACTCAGACGCTGGTCCCTGCTGAAGACACAACATGGAAGCGGCAGGCAGATGGAACCCTTCAGTCCACGGGGCAGTCCCACAAGGCGGCCGGCGGCACCGGAATGACTGGGGGCAGTCTCACCTTCCACGCTCCAGCCCCCCTGAGCCCCCGAGGCGGGAGGGAGAGGGAGCAGACCTGCCCGGTGCAGGTGCCTGACCACGTGTCGGCGTATGTAATGGCGTGATGGCCCGAGGCAGATCGCATGGAAACCAGGATTTGTTTCTTAAACACTGAGTGAGCGTTCATCCATGCGTGGTGTCACTGGCTCCGGCCACCCAGCCAACCACCCAGGGGTCACTCTCCCCCTCGCAGCACCTCCCCCCCCCCCCCCCCCCCCCCCGTCGGAATGAGCCAGCAGAGCCTTCAGGAGAGCAGTCACAGCCTCAGCCAGAAGCTGCAGCACCCTAACTCACTCAGCAGCGCCTTCTTCAGGGCGGAGGTGGAAATGCAGTTTTAACCTGATTGCCTGGCTCTGTCTTACCCGGGCAAAGCAGTCACACGCATGCTTCCTCCCTCTCTCTTTCCTATGACAATGCCTAGGACCAGCTGTGAACCACGCTCCCTCCTCCCCCACCCCATCGCCACCCGATCCCCACACAACCCCATCCAACCTCATCCCCACCCCATCCCTACATAACCCCATCCAATCCCATCCCCACCCGATCCCCATCCCCACCCGATTCCCACAGGTCGGAGAGGCTGGAGAGGTGGCCCCTGCAGACGGGGAGCTGGTCCGCCCGCCCTCAGCGTTGGCTCCGGGCACAGGATGAGTCAGCAAAACTGAGGTGGTTTTTTTTCTAAAGGGAAACCTGAGCCGTCTGCCCAGGAGCAGGGCTGTCTGCTGCCCCGCACTTCCTTGGCGCCCGCGAGCGGCTCACCTGTCCTCCGCCACGTTCACTGGCGGGTGGTTCTGGGGGAAGGAGGGAAGGAGGGAGGGAGGGAGGGACACACACACACACACACACACACACACACACACACTCACACCCCCCCACACACACACCCCACACACCCACACAAGGGCCCCCTTCCCAGCCCATTCCTCCTGCGTTTGAGGGGACCAGCCGCGAGCTCCCTGCCCAGTGCTTCCTCGCGGGCCACACGCCTCCCTTGAGCCGCACTGAGGACCCCGAGTGGCCAAGGCCCCGCTGAGCGCACCGGGCTGGAGCCTGTCCTGGCTCCTCCCGGTGTGCGGTGGCCTGGAGGGTGGCCTGGGCCATGGCCTGGGGCAGTAGCCTGGGGCAGTAGCCTGGTGGGTGGCACGGGGGTGGCCCTGGGCGGTGGCATGGGGGGGTGGCACGGGGGGATGGCATTGGGAGGGAGCAGGGCACACGCCCCCGGAGCCGCCCTCCATCCGCTGGCCTCTGAGGACGGGCGGGTGTGGAGCCCTAGGCCCCGGCGTAACGGACATCACCCAGAGTTCCAAGCGGCGTCCTCGTGGCTTCCCCTCACGTGGGGGAGCCGGGAGGGTCTGCCTCCCGCAGCCCCGGCTCCACACTGGGCTCCACACGTTTCACGTCGAGAACGTTCCTGGACAAATCCTGAGGCTCTCAGCGGCACAGACTCACTGTGCGCGGGAGCAAGAAGCCAGCTTCGCCGCTCTGTCCGCAGAGAGGAGCATCAGGTACGGCATCAGGTACCTCTCCGCCTGCGGGGTTTTCTCCTCATGAGATTAATGCCCCACCCCGCTCCTGCCTGGGGTCTCCAAGGGCTGGGTACACGGCCTGTGCTGAGGGAGGAGATGGGTACACATCCCTGAGATGAGGGAGGAGGTGTGTACACGGCCTGTGCTGAGGGAGGAGGCGGGTACACGGCCCTGAGATGAGGGAGGAGGCGGGTACACAGCCCTGAGATGAGGGTGGAGGCAGGTACACAGGATGTAAGAGAGGAGGTGGGTACACAGGATATGAGGGAGAAGGTGAGTACACAGCCTGTGCTGAGGGTGGAGGCAGGTACACAGGATATGAGGGTTGCTGAAGGGCCCCTCCGCTCCCAGCGGGCTCTGCCTGCCCGCCCGCCCGCCCGGTCAGACGTCTGGCCTCTGTCCGCGGTGAGCCAGGCCGGCACCGGCGCTTCCCGAAGGTAGAGCCGCCTGGGCCGGAGCAAAGACGGAGGGCTTTCTCCTCCAGCAGCTGATGTGACCAGCAGCAGCACTTGCACACACACACACACACACACACACACACACACTGGGCACCTGTTTTTTTCTTTTAAAATAAGACGAAGAAAGCATGGAGTGTTTCTTAACCCCCCACCCCCACCCCCACCCCGCTGAAGACTCAGAGTCCCCGAGAAGGAGGCTGGTGGCTGGCAGAACATCCCCAGTGGACGAGGGCGGCCATCCTCTCATCTGGAACATCCTCCCAGCCAGGTGCACGCAGCCTCGTCCTGCAGACTCTGGCCCGCTTCTTGCTGGGAGCCGGGAGGACGCGGGAGCCCTGGGGGACGTGGGGGGCGTGGCCCTCCCCGCGGGGTGCCCCCCCCCGCCCCCGGGGAGCCACAGAGGCCTGTCCTCGGGCCTCAGAGACCCCGGGAGGGTTTTGTCCCAGGACGTCCTCCCTGCGGATTAGGCCGCTGCCCATCACCCATTCAGCCCTCCCTGCGTGCGGCCTCCTTTGTGCGCCAGGAAATGAGGTCTGCAGCTGGCCCTTCATCCCGGCCAATCATGCGGACACAAAGCCCGCGGCCGCCCGGGGCGGGGCCCGGGGCTGGGCAGGACTTTGTTCCCCGCCGGCCGCCGCGGGCTCAGCTCTGCCCGGCCTTAAGCTCCCGGAGGCTCTGATGGCGCAGGCTGTCCTGTGTCCTGGGCCTGGGGTCGGCCCGCCTGCGCCGGGAGCCAGGCCCTGGGGGAAGAGCCGGGCCTTCCGCAGCTCGGGGGCCTCCGGGTGGGTCTCAGCCCGGTGGTGGGGGCTGCACGTCCCACTGGCTCAGGGCGGAGGCGGCAGGACGTGCCCGTGAGGGTGAGCCGGGCCAGCTGCCGATCCGCCAGCTCCCGCCAAACCGATCCGCCACGCGGGGAGCCGGGCCTCCTCCCGGGGCCCCTCCCTCCGGCACAGGGACACCTGCGCTCGCTCGGAGGTTCCTCGAATTAATTGAATTCTCACCAGGATGCCTCCGGCCCTGCCCTCCGCCCGCCCGCCCGCCCGCCTGCCCGCCATGTGTGGCCGGAGCTCGGGGTGGAGTGACCGGTCGCCAGGCCAGCCTCCCTGGCCCTTCCGTTCCCTTCCCACAGCCCGGAGCTCCCCCCCTCCCCCGCCAGGGCCCAGGCTCCCCCACCCTTAGGGAGACCCCCCTCCCTCCCCCATCCTTCCCGGAGCAGCGTGGCTGCAGGCGGAAGCCTCTTCTGCGCGTGCTGTCTCACCCGGGGCCCAGGTGTCTCCGAGTTCTCGCTGACCCTCTGTCCTCGCCCACAGACAGTGTTTCCTCCGGACAGCTCCCCGCTTTCACAGGTCCTGCTATCGGTTAGACCAGGGGTGGGCAAACTTTTTGACTCTAGGGCCGCCATGGGTTCTTAAACTGGACCGGAGGGCCGGCACAAAAGCAACCTGACCGTGCTGGCACTCTCCTCTTGGGCTGCTGGTGAAGGAGCGGAGGGGAGAGCAAGAGAACCCTCCGCTCTTTCAGCTCCGCGGGCCTGATAGAACAGCCGGACGGGCCGGATCCGGCCCTCGGGCCGTAGTTTGCCCACGGCTGGGTTAGACGCTCTGGGTGCCGGGAATTGTGGGAGCGTCTGTGTGGCCCATCAGACAGAAACGGCCATTGTCCAGGAGGCCAGGAAATTCCACGCTCTTCAACGTTCCTTCCGCACAAGTGCGCCCCCCACGCCCGCGCACCTGTGACCGTGCCCGCCGCGCCCGGCCTCACACGCAGCGCCGGTGCCGCCAGCTGGGACGGCCGGGCGACGCGAACCATCTGACTGTCTCCCACGGAGGCCGCGCTGCGGTGCTATGCTGCAGCAGCTCCCTGACGGAGATCGCATTTCGCCTCCGGTTTGCCCCGGGGGGCAGCCCATCTGCCAGGCATAGTCTCCCGGTGACATCACCGCGGGAGGGCGGACGGGTGCTCTGCCGAGGAATGCTGACCGTGTGCTCACCCCGTCCCAGGGCGGAGACGCGGGAGGGGGGGCACGGGGTGGACACGGCCACTTCTCACGCACTCGGTGGACACACACTCGTTCTCGGCCGCTCAACCCCAGGGTCCCTTCTGCCCTATTCTTGTCTGGCCCTCTCTGCCCCGTGGACCCCGGGCCACTGGCCGGCCGAGCGCCGAGGAGGCGTATGCACTAACGTACTTGCATGTCTGCATCCCGAGCAGGCGACAGCTGCCCGAGATCAAGGACCACAAGGTCTCCCTCAGCACCACGGCTCCTCCCCTCGGAGAGTGGCGGCAGGTTGAATGAATGAGTGAGTGGATGAATGAATGAATGACTACGCTCACACGTGTCCCCTGAACCCAAACTGAAATAGGGCCCTTTCACGTGCCCCCCGAGCAGCCGGGAGCAGGTGGCCACGGCAGGAGCCAGTCCTCTCTGCCCCCTCCTTCACAAGTGTCCTCGAGCTCTGGACCCTCTTCCCAATGCCGGGTCCCCCCCAGAGCCTCCCTCTGCGCCTCCCTCCCTCCTTCCGTCCTCTGGCCTCCCTCGAACTGTTCCCGCCTCAGGGAGGGCTCTCTGATGCCCCGAAACAACGTGGACCTCTTGGGTCCTTCGCGCTCCCCTGGTGCCTGCGTGTCCCGCGGCCACGGCACCACGCGTGGCGTCTCTCTCGGGGTTAGAGCAGCAGGTGCAGAGGAGCGGTGGGTCTGGGGGAGGCTGGGCAGAGAGGGGAGGGCCGGGGGGAGGGAGGGAGGGAGCCCGAGCCGGGTGTGCTCAGTCCCTTCCTCCCTCCTCACCAGCTGACGCCCCGCTTCGCCCCTGGGAGAAGCATAGGCCGGGGAGATGCGCCAGCTGCCGAATTCCTCCTGCTGAGCGGGGTCCCTCCTCCCGTGGAACCAACCGCCTCCTCCCTCCCCTGCTGTAAGCAGTTGCCGATTTAAAACATAAACTCAGTGGTGACACGCGGCAGAGACCATGTCCCTGTGGTCCCCACTGCACCCTGAACCTAGCAGAGAGCTTTCACACAGAAACTGTTAATTATCAGTGGAGGAAGCAAAAGAAGGAAGGGAAGGAGGGAGGGAGGAAAGGAGGGAGGAAGGAAGGAAGGAAGGAAGGAAGGAAGGAAGGAAGGAAGGAAGGAAGGAAGGGAGAGAGTTTGAGAGAGGGAAGGAGGGAGGAAGGGAAGGATGGAAGGAAGGAGGGAGGGGGGAGGAAGGAAGGAAGGGAGGGAGAGAGTTTTCTCCCGCTAGACATGCGGGAGGTCTGTGGAGCTTTCCCGAGAAAGGACACCGCAGAGCACCTCCTGTGTTTCCTCCAAACGCGGCCACCGGCCTGCGCAGCTTATGGCGCGGCTGTGAGCCCAGAGGGAGAGAGACCCCGAGGAAAGCCCCGCAGAGCGCTGGCTGCGAGGCCGGGGGGGGGGGGGAGAGCCGCCCCCGCGGGCAGAGCCCACCCAGCCGGCCCTGGGACGCTCGCCTCTGGACTTCTCATTATTATTTTTATTATTTTTAAATGTTTTTAAATTTATTGATTATGGTATTACATATGTGTCCTTATCCCCCCCATAACCCCCCAACGCGCCCCCCCGCCAACCTCACTCATGCCCTCACCCCTGTTGTCTGTGCCCATTGGTTAGGTCCACATGCATGCACACAAGTCCTTTGGTTGATCTCTCCCCCTTCCCCCCACCCTCCCCTTCCTTCCCTCTGAGGTTTGATGGTCTACACCTGTGGTCGGCAAACTGCGGCTTGCGAGCCACAGGTGGCTCTTTGGCCCCTTGAGGGTGGCTCTTCCACAAAACACCACGGCCTGGGCGAGTCTACGTTGAAGAAGTGGCGTTAGAAGAAGTTTTTTTTTTTTAAAATGTGGCTATCCGAAGAAATGTCAATCATCATGCTGTAGATATTTGGCTCTGTGGACTCATGAGTTTGCCTAGGCATTTACTCGATAGGTTAGTCGCTTGTCTCTGAGAGCATCCTGGTCCGCTGGGAGAGGCTGTCCTGCCCTGGCCGTCCGAGTTAGAGGAAAGGAAACTGACCTCAGGGCGGGAGGGTGCTGTGCTTGCTCCGTGGGTGAGCCGGGAGCAGAAGCCCTGACCCTCACGTCCAGGGTCCAGGCCATTCCTCACCACGTTACGCCATGTGGGTTCCTCTGGAGGTTGGCCGCTGCCTCCCCAGATCTCAAACAAGCATAGCCACCAATTCTGAGGAAGCCCACCACTGTACACCAAAACCCAAACAGGACCGGGCGGGCGGGGGCGAGTGGGGGCGGGGGGTGATACAGTGACATTTCCAGGTCACGTGGCCGGACCTGTGTCTGGAGTGGGATGTGGACACCTTCGTTCCTGGCTCCGTAGAGGTGTTCCGCCTCCTGCTCCCACGTGTCCGTTCCGTGCCCACTCCGCTGGCCAGCGGAGAGAACATGGCGGCGGCGGCTCACACTGCCTGCCCCCGGCCGCGCGCGCCCGCGTTTAAAGCATCGCTGCTGGCCTCCGTAAGGCTGAGCCTTTCTCCTAAAGGGGGGAGGACCGGCCTCGAGGTTAGCCAGCAGCCGGGCGAGGGGAGGCCCTCTAGCGAAGGAAAGCAGGCGGAGCCCGTGTGCGTGGAGCAGGCAGGCAGCCTGTGGGAGACAGGAGGCCGGGGAGCCGCCCCTCTGACTCGCCTTGTCCCCGGGGCCCACGGGAAGGAGCCGGGATGTGGCCTTTCCTGCCGGGCCTCGCTCGCTCCTCCGGGGCTGGGACGGCCCGGCTCGGTCTGGGCCTTTGGGAAAAAGCTCGGCCGGGAGGGGACGTGGGAAGAGGCGCGCCCCGATCCCTGCCGGAGGGGGCGAGGGAGGGCCCTCGGCGGGACCCTGGGGGAACTATTGGGAACTATTGCAACCGGCCCCCTCCCCGCTTAAGGTAAACAAGTTAAGCTTATATTTGGGAACTGGCTCCCTGGGGGACTCCGATTGCCTGCAGCTCCGCTCCGGGTGGAATGTTTCCTGGGACATCTGGGAGCTTCCCGTTGCCTTGGCCGAGGGGACCGGTGCTGCCGGGGCCTGGGACCAGCGCGGTCTGCAGACGGGTCTAAATAAGACGCCCTCTGTGGCCACTGACACGGCTTTCCCTTTGGATGAGTCTGGCCTCCGGATGATTCACAGACTCATCGCGGCCTCTGTGGGCTCCTCCACCGCGAGCGAGGTAAGAGGAGATGTCCATCTAGACCCGTGGCCGGCAAACGGCGGCTCAAGAGCCGCCTGAAGCTCTCTGGCCCCTGGAATGTGGCTCTCCCACAAAACACCACAGCCTGGGCGAGCCTAGGTTGAAGACGTGGCGTTAGAAGACATTTACATTTTTAAAAAATGTGGCTCTCCGAAGAAATGTCAATCGTCGAGCTGTTGGTATTTGGATCCGGCCCGCGGGCTGTAGTTTGCCCACGGCTGCCCTGGAGGCTGTTCACTTCCAGATGACGACAGCTGTCCTCCGGCAGGCGAGCCCCGTCCCTGCTGAGAGCTTGGTGAGGGGGTATCGCCCCCCTGGGGACAGAGCTGACCTTGGACAGGCCCCTCCTACACACCGCTCATTGGCCGAGCTCGCAGCGTGTCTCCTCCCGCGTTACGATGACACCCGTGAAGGGTGCATTCCTAGGAAGACGGTTAAGGGCGTTCTCTGTGGACGTGCAGTGCCTGACATCCCACGTGGAGGAAGGGATAATTGGGGAAATCCATCTTTTCTGGCTCTAATGGCCCTTCCCGAGTGATTCCCGGAGGAAGGGGAATTATCTAGAGCCACCCCCGCCAGCGTGGGCTTCCTGAGCTCAGCTCTCCCGCGGAGGGTCACACGGCCCCTCGCTCTGCACGTCACGGCCGGAGCTCGGGCTGCCAGACCCGCGGGCTGCTTACACTTAAGTTTTCACATCCAGTTTATCCGCCTCGGCCCGTCCTGCCAGGCGCGGGCCTGCCCTGCCTTCGGGGGAATCGTTAAGTGCAGCACGGAGGAAGCCCTAATGGGGAGGACGGCGTTGGCAACCCTACGTAGCATTGAGAAAATTCACCCCATTACCTCAAAATTGTGGTGATTTTACAGCTGTCAACACCAATGCTGGACCGCTAATGGATGCTCTTCTTCTCCTGAGCCGGGAGAAACCACCCCAAACTCTCACGGGGCGCCGTGCTCCCCTCTCTTTCGGTCTGCTGCCACTCTTGGGCTCATCCCGGACACCCAGTCTTGTCTGCTCACGCGAGGCCACGTCCGAACAGCCTGGCGCCGTGTTTTTTGTTTTGTTTTGTTTACAGCCTCCCCCTGCTGTTCCCAAAGGGAGCCGCCTGTCCCTGGAGCCGCGACCAGCTTCTTGTCCACGATAAGGGCCTCGTCCTCGGCCTCACCCGATACCTCCCGCCTCCGTCCCCGGCAGCCAGGCCACGCTCGGGTCCTCGGGATGCTCGCTGCTGGACTTCCTGTCTGCGCTCCTGCACCCGGGAGGCCTGGCTCCTCCAGCCTGCTTCCTCCGGCTCCCCGAGCTGCCTCTCCCCTTTCTGGGCTGAGCAATTATTCTTATTAATTATTCCAGCTAGGAGTAATTATCAGCAGTACATGCCCCAAGCCACATTAATAACAGAAATCCCTGGGACACCGAGGAGTCAGCTGGGAGGCCCCAGCGCCTTCCGATTTGCAAGTTGTGCTCTCTGCTTCCGCTCCCCCCTCCCACCAGGCCCCGGCCCGCTCTCCCCGGCCCCCCGTCGCTGCCTGCCCTGGCCCAGATGGACAGGGTCACGAGACAGGGCGGGGTGACCGAGGCCTGCGTGGTCAGAGCTCCACGCAGCTCCGGTCGCGCGGGAGGCGGGCCCCCGGGCACCCTGAGAGCTGTCCTCACCGTGAGCAGCCCGCGGGGTTGGGTCAGCTGCACGGTCTTACTTCCATCGTGCGCACCCTCACCCGCTGCTAACCGTCCTGTCACTGCTACACGGCTTGGAGTCTTGAGACAGGTCTTTGCTACTTGAGCAATGCTCTCGTTTGGTTGGGAAATTTTTCATTTATTTATTATTTATTTATTTAAAAAATATATTGTATTGATTTTTTTTTTACAGAGAGGAAGAGAGAGGGATAGAGTGAGAAACACCGATGAGAGAGAATCATCGACCAGCTGCCTCCTGCACGCCCCCCACCGGGGATATGCCCACAACCAAGGCGCATGCCCTTGCCCGGAATTGAACCCGGGACCTTTCAGTCTGCACACCGACACTCTATCCAGGGCTGGGCAAACTATGGCCCACGGCCGGATCCGGTGAATAAAACTATTGAATTAAAAAAAAAAAAAACAACCAAAAGACCATACCCTTATATGTAATGATGTTTACTTTGAATTTATATTAGGTCACACAAACATTCCATCCATGCTTTTGTTCCGGCCCTCCAGTCCAGTTTAAGAACCCATTGTGGCCCTCGAGTCAAAAAGTTTGCCCACCCCTGGTCTGCCCACTGAGCCACACCGGTTTCGGCGGGTTGGGAAATTTTAAACATCTGTTTGGTTTACGTGCAAACGCCGGGCCATTGGCTTCCGGAGGCAGCTTGCAGACCTCTGCGTGGGGAGCCACGGTGAGGGCGGCCTTCTGAGAGCGGGGCCTGCCCGGGGCGCCGAACAGGTCAGAGGGGAGCACCTGGGGGGGCTGCGGGAACAGGTGGTTTGCGTTCGGAAGCGGGGCTCCGAGGTGAGAGGGGGGCCGAGCTCGGGGCACGGGGAGGCTGTTTAAACCCTCTGCCTCCGGGAACCTCCTGTCTGCAGTCCCACACAGCAGGGGCTGGGCTCCTGGAGGCGGTGTCCGGTCTCACGGACTGCGATGGCCAACCACCAGCAAGTGTCCAGCGAGGCCGAGGCGGCGGGGCAAGGTGCTCACGCGCAGATGTTGGAGCCAAGATCTTACTCCTGCTCCGCCAGACCCAGCGCACCGCGGAAGAGATCAGGTGGGCTCCAGCTCCGGTTTCTCTCTCTGCCTTTCAGAGAGCCGGGTGGGACGGCAGGAGCCGGGGCGGCAGCCCGGGGAAGGTCACAGAAGGGGTACAGGCCGTTGGAGTGACGGTGTTTCACCCGGAGACACGGGAGGGCAGGGCGGGGGAGCCTGCCGGCCGCACCGCCCACCCCGGCTTCCAGCGCAGCGCCGAGGACGTGGGGGCCGACGTGGGGCGGGAACCGGCCCCTCGCAGATTTGCTTAATTTAAAGGAGCTGCCTCCACATTGGGGGAGGCCGCTCAGGGTGCTTCATTAGCGCGGCGCACGCCGCCGAGCGGGCTGGATGGAGAAAGATTGCGCCATTATCAAATAATTAGGAGCGTCTTAGCAGGTGCACGCACTTACCTCCGTAATTAAACCCTTGTTAAAACCCCCAAACCCAGAGACTTTAACTGGCTCCCGCCTCCCCGAGGAGCTAGCCCAGAAAGAGACGCCGAGGCGGTCGCCAGGGAGCGGGGATGTTGAGCCGAGCCGGGCCTCCTCGGGGATGCTCACCGGCACATCTGTGCCGTCACGAGGGGCAGCGAAATCGCAGTGACACGCCAGGCGCACGCCCGCGGCCTCCTGCCCAGACTCGGGCCTGCGGGCGGGCGGGCGGTGAGGCCGTGGCTGCGCCCGGGCCACGGACAAAGAGGGGGTGGCGCAGGCTCTGCGGGAGTGGCCCCTCAGTTCGGGGGGAAGAAAGACGCCGTCCCTGCAGAGGCCCTCAGACAGCCGCGCGCCGAAGCGTTCCTCCCTCAGACCCAGGGCAAGGTTGGAGGGCGCTTTGAGGAAGTCCCCGCTCGCTTCTGGGGCACAGGCCGTGGACGCTGCTGGGGTACAGGCCGTGGACGCAGCACCACCCGCCACCCACGCGCCGGCACCCCGACGCCGCTCCCGCAAACCTTCCCGCCAGCGGGGTTGGCGTGACCCCCACAGCTACAGTCAGACCCACTTCCTGGGCGCTGGTTGCCTATGAAGAGCCCGCCTTCCGTCCACCGTGTGACTGAGATAAACCGGGACTCCTCCACCACGGGGCGCCCCGAGGAGGATATGGAGGGGTTGCCGTGACAACCCCCTCGCATCCCCGCCGTCTCCTCGCGATGGAGGTCCGGGTGAAGCCTGGGAGGCGTCTGGAATAAACCATCAAGGCCAGGGCAGCGGGCAGCGGGCAGCGGCGGGGGTCCAGGCCTGCGCGCCCACGCATCCTGTGGCGAGAAGGCTGTCCTGCCGTGGAATGTTAGCGGAGAGTCTGCAGCCACGGGGCTTGTGTGGAGCGTAGTGTGGCGTGGCGTGGCGTTCCTGGGGCTGCGATGAGATGGAATCCACAGGAAAGGTCCCAGCCAGCCACCGACATCATCCCTACCGGGGAGCAAAGCGGCCCTCGTCCCGGGACACGCAGTCACCTCGGGAGTCATGGGTCAGCCACGGGGCCGAGGGTGTATGTGGCAACGGGCCTCCCGTGTCACGGGCTTCCCAGCAGAGACCCCCTGGGGTCCGGGAGGCCTGCACACCAGCAGGGCTGGGGCTGATGGCTGGCCGCTGCCTCTGCTCCTGACGCCAGGACCTGGGCCTGGGACACCGCTCGGGGAGTCGCTGGTCGTTTCCACAGTCGTCAGGAGACGCTACCCCGGCGACCCTGGCAGCCGTGAGCACTGAGCAAAGTAACGAATGCAAAACACCGAGCACGGTGCTGGCGCTTGGTGAGTGCTCAGCTCAGCACATTTCCTCCTCCTCCTTTCCGCCCACAGCGCGATTCCCTTCACCTTGAGAACCCGCGGGTCGGCCGGCGTTTCCTGGAGACTCGGCTACTGGGCCAGGTCAGTCCCGCGTCCTACTGTCCCCGTCCCGTGTGCACGTCCTCGTGCGTAGGCCCCGGACAAAGTGTTCCAGGACAGGAGCGTGACATCAGCCGTGCTCTGTGCCGACACCAGTGTGGCTCAGTGGATAGAGCATCGGCCTGCAGACTGAAGGGTCCCAGGTTCAATTCCGGTCAAGGGCATGTACATTGGTTGCGGGCACATCCCCAGTAGGGGGTGTGCCAGAGGCAGCTGATCGATGACTCTCTCATCGATGTTTCCAACTCTCTATACCTCTCTCTTCCTCTCTGTAAAAAGTCAACAAAATATATATATTTTTTAAATGATTAAAAAAAAACCCACCATGCTCTGTGCTCCACTCGCATCCCACGAGGAGGCCGCACCAACCGTTCTGTCTTCGCAGACTTCGCTACGTGTGGTCAGAACATTTCTCCGTGTCCACACTCATTTCCGCTTTTGTAAGGAGCAGTCCTCTGCGGAGACACGTGCCGTCTGAGCTCACGTTCCCTCCCCGGGAACCGCCGCCGGGCATCCATCGGCAATGCTGGTGCCGTAGCTCAAGTCATCACGCCGAGTGGCGGCTCTGATTCTGTCCTGCGTGTTGTCCCGCACGGCGGCCCCTCCTCCCGTGTCCTCCCCCCTCATGCCATCCCCGGTGCCGGCTCTCTCCGTCTCGTTGACCCATTTTCCTTCGCTGCTCGCATGTCTCCAGTGCGGCCAGGGAGACCCCTCTGAGCAGCTCCCGCGCTTCCCGTGTCCTTGTGACACGATCTCATTCATCTCTGAGCTCCGCGCCGCTTGCTGGCACGACCGGGCACCCAGGCTCACCGGCGCTTTCTCCGCCCGGCTCTGAAACCCGCCGGGGCCGGGAGGTTCTTCAGAAACCAGGATCTGGGGCACAGACCGTGCCAGCTCGGGGCACAGTTTTCAAGCCGTTGGCCCCACCCCACTCCAAGACAAAGTCCTGGGCATCCTACCTGTGCATCCTCCCTGCAGCGGGCTTCCAGCGCAGGGTCACCCTGTCTCTGTCTCTCCGTCCCCACTGTCCCCGCCCACCCTCCCCTCGGGCCCCGCTGCTGACCAGGCCTCCTGGCTCTGAACCCCAAACCCACAGGAGCATGCCCTCTCCGGCGAGGTGAGGGGAGGGGAGGCGTGGGCCGGGGGTTATCGGGGTCAGAGCTCTCAGCCGCCTCCACTGCCCGCCCCCACCCCCCACGCCCCCCCCCCCCCCCGCCCCGGCACGGCCTTGGGGACGCCCTGAGCACCAGCCGCCGCCTCGGAGAGGTGGAGACAAGAGCGCGTACTTCGTGGAGAGTGAGGTGAGAGGTGAGACGGGCACCTCGGCCACGTCTGTGCAAACCCACTCAGCGCTCGAGAAGGTGCTGTGCTCCCCCCCTGGCCCCTGGCCGCTCACCGTCCCCCGCTTCGAGGACCCCCTCTTCCCTGTCCTCCCTCCAGGGTCTTCCGCCCTCCTTTCCGTGCCGGCCTCCAGCCGACAGCACAAGCCCACACGCACCATCTCCACGTCTTTGGGAAGCATCTTCCCCGGGTTCCGCCTGCCTTCTAGCCCCGATTCCCGATTCATATTTCTGTCTCCCTTCCCAGCCAAGCATTTAAAATTTGTTTTACATATGTTTTATTGATTTTTTACAGAGAGGAAGAGAGAGGGATAGAGAGTTAGGAACATCGATGAGAGAGAATCATCAATCAGCTGCCTCTTGCACACCCCCCACTGGGGATGTGCCCACAATCAAGGTCCATGCCCTTGACCGGAATCGAACCCGGGACCCTTCAGTCTGCAGGCCGACGCTCTATCCACTGAGCCACACCGGCTCAGCCAGGCGTTTAGAAAGCGAGGTTTCTTTCTACACCTCAATGCCTCTTCTGCTGAGCTCACTGCCTGCTTTCCCATCGCCCCGGCCAGTTCACAGTTTTGCTTTTCTTCACTCGAGCTTTCCCTCTCTGTTTCCCTCCCACCTCTCCAGCAGTCTTTCCGGTCTGTTTCACAGCATAGTCTTCCTCGGTGTCAGCCCCGAAGGTCAGCGTGTCCCCTAGGCTGTGGCTTGGGAAACCTGGTCTCTTCTCTAGGCCGCGGCCCTTTCTGCGCCCAGGGCGCCCGGCCGCCACCTTCAGGAGACCCATTCCCCACCTTCATCCCCGATCCTCAGCTCTGCCGACCCCTGAGGCTTCCTTCCACCCTCTCTCCAGGCTAGCTCCACTTGGATGACCCGTAAATACCGTATTTGCCGGCAAATAAGACGATTTTTTGACCCTGAAAAATACCGTATTTGCCGGCGTATAAGAGACTGGGCGTATAAGACGACCCCCTAACATTTCCACTCAAAATACAGAGTTTGTTATATACTCGCCGTATAAGACTACCCCCCACTTGGAGGCATATTTTTCAGGGCCAAAAAATCGTCTTATACGCCGGCAAATACGGTAAATGCCGCTGTGCCCAAACTGGAAGCACCCATTTTGTTGTTGTTGTTGTTGAAAAATCTGATTCCTGCATCCTCAATCACCACCGTGCACTCGGTCAGTCATTCCAGAAGACCAGGACTCGCCCCGAGCTCTCCTCTGAATACACTGCTGACATCTTGAAGATTTTTCTAGCTTAATTGCTCTCAAATGCTGTCCCTCTGGACCTCGCTGCTTCCCTTGCCGGCTCAGGTCTCATAATTTCCCATCTGGCTTCCCGGTCTCTCAGCTCCCTCCTGGCCCCTCTCTCTCCTTTCAGAGCTGCCAGAGGGGCGTGTCTGGGCCGCAGACCCAATCTCGTCCCCGCTCTGCCGAGAATTCTTAGGCAAGGCCTTGCAAGACACTCATCGCCACCGCCATCTTCCTCCCGAACCTCTCACTGGCCCCAGGCAGAATCGCGTGCCCTCTGCTAGCCCTGTTCCTAGACATCTCCCCTTGCCCCCTGCCCTTCTTTGTCTAGCACGTTCCTCATGTTAATCCTCTGAAGTTGTGAGTGAGACTGTGCCGTGCAGACGTGTCACCGTCCAAGACCTGCTGGGGTCCTGCTGTCGCCCTCTCATCGGCCCAGACCCGCCATCCAGGTCCAAGCCCCGCGGGACCCAGCCGCCTGCCTCCGCAGCCTCGCTCCACACGCACCCCTCCCCGCCCTCGCGGCTGGCACCACACGCGTCTCGTTCCCGGTCTCTGATCCCAGCAGCAGCCGCCGCCGCCTCCGGATGTGTGGACCAGCTGCTCCCAGGGCCTCGCCGCCCCCTGCTGATCCTCACCTGCTGGCTTCTTGGCGCCATTACCGTCTCAGCTCGAGTTTTATGTCCTAAAGGGGCCTTCTTAGGACCCTCACTGCTGCTAGTCACTTCTGTGAAATTCGGAGGCTGGCTGACCTGAGTTTGAAATCCCTGGGAGAGTTGATGGGCCTCTCTGTGCCTCAGTTTCCTCATCTACAAAAACGAGGGCTTGCCTTCCTCGGAGAATTACTGTGGGTCATCAATGAAACCACGGCTTGATTGGCCCAGGCTTCACGCGTTAGGACGGTGAGTGTGCTGAAGATGGTGGCTCTGGATGTGTTTGTTTTGTTCAACGCCATTGCCATGTAGTTAGCACTCCTATGTGTAACCTCTGTGGCCAGAGACCTCAAAAGAGCGCTATTCCCTCTAGCACCCAAAAGGCAAACAGACAGACACACACAACAAAGCACACACAGAAATGATTCGTGAAAAACAAACCCCGGACCGCTTTCTTACTCTGGGTCTAAATGTTTCCGGGTTACCTCCAGCTGCTCCTCCTTACCCCGCTCGGCGGAGCCGGGCTGTCTTCGGACCCCGCGCCTGCCTTTGTCTCCACATAATGCTGGACCTGTAGCCAATTCCACTCAGCCTGCCCTCCCTTCTCCCTCCCCTCTCCGTCTCCCAGGTAAGACCTTGCATGGTCTCCCTGTTCAAGTGTCTCTTCCTCTTCTAAACCGTCCAATCTGCCCCCTGGAATAGCAGAGGAACCCCAAGGTCAATGCCTGTCCAATGAAACCCATCATCTCTCTGGACCAACTCTGTTCCTCCGCCTGTGAGAAGGCCCCGGGCACACACGGAGAGCTGCTCGAGAGCCCAGGTAGGTCCACGTGGTCTGCTCGGGAGGCGTCCCGTCAGGAAGCCGTCTCCGCTCTCCCAGGTGAGTAAGAAGTCGCTCACCCACCCTTCTGGAGCATTTCTCACCCCTGCTAATTTTATCATGGTGGGCGGTCTTCCTCAGTAGGCTGGAGGTCCACATGGTGGCCAGCGATGGCTGATTTATTGTTCTGTTCTCAGTGTCCGCCAGATGCCGTCAGCAGCTAGGACAGTTCCGTGACCTGAACCGAGGCTCCTCAGAGCCACTCCCAGGCGCACCTCACATCCCGAGGAGTCATTCTTGGGCAGGCGCTCAGCTAGCTCTCCAGCCGCCGTACGCTTCCTGGGAGCAAATGCTCTTACTGCCTTCCCTCCCAGGCACGCTCTGAGCCCAAACTGTGTGAGGTGCTCAACAAGGGCCCCAAGAAAGGGAGGTTGGAGGGAAGGAAGGGGAACATTTTTAAAAGGAAGGAAGGAAGGAAGGAAGGGAGGAAGGAAGGAAGAAAGGAAGGAAGGAAGGAAGGAAGGAAGGAAGGAAGGAAGGAAGGAAGGAAGGAAGGAAGAAAGGGAGGGAGGGAGGAAGAGCGGCTTTCACATAAGCACAGTCCCAGGCAGGCCCCGGGGACCCTGTCTCGGACGATGATACCTCCGGTCCTGAGTCTGGTCTGGCCAAGCCGAGGGTCAGTCCCAGGAGCCAAGTGGGAAGAGGGAGCAAACCAGGAGCCCAGATCTCAGGCACCGGGACGTCCGCTGCCCCGTCCTCGGGGCGCCAGGCCCGCCCGCAGCCCCTCGCCTGTGCGGTGCCTCCCCAGGCGCCGTGAGCCTGAGGGTCTGGAGGCTCGGCGCAGGCCCGGCTGGAAGGCTTTCCGTGCTCGGCGATCCAGAGCCTTTATGACTCGAGGGCTCTCGAGCCGGTTCCTGGCCTGAGTCAAAACAGGTGTCCACGCAGACATCTGTGCTTCTCCTATTGAAACAATCAGGTTTTTGTTCAAAGTGGTTTCATACTTGTGACAGCCAAATCGATCAGGCACTCATCTGTCTTAGGTGCTGACACTCTTTGCTCTCTGACTGTCCTGGTAGCCAAGCTCGGTGCATCTGATCGCAGCTCATAGTTATTTCTGGAACCCACCTGCTCATTCACTTGCTTAACGTGTTACCTTTAAAAAATGTGGCTCCGTCGGCTAAGGCCCTGGGGGTGGGGTGATAGCGGCAAGTGGGAGAGGACACCGGCCGACGGGTTTAGGAGAAGTGTGGCCGACTCACAAGCCAATCGAGATCCGAGTTCTGTCTAAGGGAGGCACGTCCTGGACCAGCCGTGGGCAAACTACGGCCCCGAGGGCCAGATCCGGCCCGTTCGGCTGTTCTATCCGGCCCTCGGAGCCGAAAGAGTGGAGGGTTCTCTTGCTGTCCCCTCCGCTCCTTCACCAGCAGCCCAAGAGGAGAGTGCCAGCACGGTCAGGTTGCTTTTGTGCCGGCCCTCCGGTCCAGTGTAAGAACCCAGGGTGGCCCTCGAGTCACAAAGTTTGCCCACCCCTGTGACCTGGACGCCATCGGAAGACAGAGGAAGCGCGTTGGAATCACGTAGAGCTGGGAAGGGGCGTCATGGAAAGTTCTGTGGAGGAGATGGGGTGGGGATGGATTTTGAGGAAACGTTCATTCATTCATTCATCAGTACATGTCTGCAGGCATGGAGGAAACAGACACAGTCCATGTAGGCGTGGAACCATGGGCCAGCAGGGAACACCCTCAGGGTCCGGACACATGGAACTGATTGTTGTGCCACAAAAGGACGTCTGCAGAGACGGCGAGCGCTGTGACGTGGGAAAGAGCCGCAGGAAGCGGAGACCGGACCCCTCACGGTCCGTGTGTGAGCTAATTCTGTCCCAGCCGAACCCGGACCACAGGCTCTCTGCTCGCACCCCGGGGCCGGCCAGGTGGGAGCTGTGGAGGGGGAGGAGGAGGAGACCAGACCCCTCACGGTCCCTGTGTGAGCTAATTCTGAACCCAGACCACAGGCTCTCTGCTCGCGCCCCGGGGCCGGCCAGGTGGGAGCTGTGGAGGGGAGGAGGAATGGAAGCATGAGCATCACCAGGGAAGTTCTGGTGATGGGGCGCAGGTGTGGGTGGGGGAAGACGGATTTTCCAAGCAGCAAGGCGGACCGGGGGAAGAGAGGCCCGTTGGGAGGAGAGAGTGTTGAGGGCCCGTCGTGCAAGGTCCTCAGGGAGTGCGCAGTGAACGGACAGACAGGTGAGTGCGTGCGTGCGTGGCCGGGTGGCCGGGTGGCCGGATGGGTGATGGGGCGGAAACAGCGTTCATGGAGGGAGCAGGGAAGTCAAGGGGCTCCGCCCTCCCAGCTCGTTCTGGCCCGGTGGGGAGCAGAGCAGAACGTAATTTGCGTTTGGTTTGGATGTATTCACCTCTCACCATCAGCTCCTAGTTCTGATGCTGCTGCTTCAGACCTGGCTCCCGCCGCCCCTGGAAACGTGTGTGACCTGAGCACCGGGCGTCAGAGCCTGAGCACCGGGCGTCAGAGCCACCCTGTGGGCTGCGGGCAGGCGGCTGAGCTCCCGAAGGCCCCCGGCCTCTTTCCGGAGCGGAAGGTTGGAATGACAACGCACACCTGACAGAGCAGGGATGGGGCTGGATTAGGAGGAGGGCTGTGGGTCTTACCCACGGCAGCGGCGGTGGCACCTCCACATGCCCTCCGCCTCCTGCCGCCACAGTGTGGCTGCCTGTTCTCCCCGCTGACCACGGCCCCCACGGGCCGGGCACTCACACTGCCCCCGCCCCGCCCCCGCCCCCACCGGCTCTCCTTCCGGGGCCAGACTTGCTGCGCGGACTCACTGCGTGTTCGCTCCCCGCAGGCCGCTCCGGGCCCGGGGGCCTGGCTGTCAAACCCGGAGCCCGACTGCTGGCGGGGCCTCCCTTCAGGAGAGGGACCGTCACTGCTGCCTGAACCCGGACCCGTGTTCTCAGCGTGCTTGGAGCCTGTGGGTATGTTTTGAAGACAGGAAGGAAATGAGCGCGATGGGCTGTTTCACTGAGGTAGCTGGCCTGCTTGCTAGCCGATGAGGGTTCTGTGGCCCACTCGCCTCCGCCGGGCGGTGGGCAGCGAGCTGGCAGGACGGATCCGGACATTCCGCGTCTTCCCCGTCCTCACGCGCCCCAGCTTGCCCGTATCCCCTGCTAACGGCTCTCGGTGACGCGACAGACAGCGATGGCCCCACGGCCTTGTCACTGCCTTCGCAGAGGGTCCCCGCTTCAGGGGCCCTGCGCCTGGACGTAAATTGCCTATGAAAGGCGGGGAGTGGTTTCCAGGAGGGACGATCCATCAGACCCGCCCGTGAGCCCCGTGGCCGCTGCTGCTCTGGGGCCTGAGCTACGCGGGCGGGAATAAAGGGAGTGTGTGCCCTCACGTTCTCCGCTTGCAATGAGGACACGCGGCCGGCAGCCGTCCGTGGGGCTCTGGTGTCCTCACAGAGAAGAGATAACAGAAACAATGAGCCCCTCTCCCCCCACCCTCCCCCTAACTCCGAAATAAACGCCCATACACACGTAGAGTGAGACGTGAAGAAGTGGGCACCCGAGTGAACGTGGCACCTAATTGTCTAACACTGTTATGCGCCCTTGACCTTGACTTAACCTCAAGCTTTTCAGGATGAGGGTGTGGTTTAAGCATGCCATCCACAAGGTGGCTCTGGTGCCGCGGTCAGCAAACCGTGGCTCACGAGCCACACGCAGCTCTTTGGCTCCTTGAGTGTGGCTCTCCACAGATTACCACGGCCTGGGCGAGTCTGTGTTGAAGAAGTGGCGTTAGAAGGGGTTTAAGTTTAAAAAATGCGTCTCTCCAAAGAGATTTCAATCGTTGTGCTGTTGATGTTTGGATCTGTTGACTGAGGAGTTTGCCGACCACTGCTCCAGTGCCGTGGTTAGAGTGTGGGCTCTGACGTCCGATGCTCAGGCTCATACATGTTTCCAGGAACCATTGCTGACGGTGGCTGCGGGCAGGCGGCTGAGCTCCTGAAGGTCCCGGGCCTCTTTCCGAATCTGAAAGTTGGAATAACAATCCGCACCTGACAGAGCAGGGATGAGGCTGAATTAGAAGGAGAGCCGTCGGGTCTTACAGCGTCGGCCCCAAACCCTGTGGTGTGGTTCCTCGTCAGTAAGAAAAGCTGAGCACGCATGTCTTGTTCCATATGTGTAAACTATGTGCACATTGGCAAATAATGTGCCACTGCACTAAAATATACACACTATTCAACATACACAAACATAGACATTTAAATATTGGAATTGTATTTTTAAAAAGATGCTTCTTCCGTTTTATTAGTAATACAGAACATATATTTGTGCTCAGAAAATTATGATACCTAAATAGATTGAACTAATGTTTCTGTAAGAGCAATGCCATTAAAATGAATTTTTAGAAATGTTACTCTAATATATTGATGTCATTTACTTGAATGGAGGACTGTTTCTACTTTGCTTTGGTGAACATCATAGTCTAAAATATACTTCACAAGAGATGAATATCCAAGTGAAAGAGAATAATGCCTGAGTATCTTTACTAAAAATTGAAGCCTACACACCAGGTATGAAAAACTTTTGTTGCAGTTTACTTAATGTTCCTTTCCGATTTCTTTCAATTATTTTTGAAAATAATCAGAAATCATATTTTACCGGACAGGTTCAAAACACCGAAATTCCTCACTGGGGAGATTTATAAAAGACTATTTTGTTTCTGGACTTGGTTCTAGATGTAAACATGTTGGTAGGTAACATAATATTTAAATAAATAAAATATATTAAAAAAAAAAAAAAAAAAAAGCTGGACGTCCAGCTCTAGACACCCGGCCGCGTTTGGCCAAGGACCTTTTCCTAAACTTCCAAAGAGTCAGAATTCCCCCTTGTGAGTTCAGCGGTCATTTCCTCGTCTCACCTACGACGTCCTACCGTGTTGGAGGAAGGACACGCACATGTAGGACCTCGGGCTGGTGAAGTGAGTGAATTTCAGAAACACGAGCAAAGGTCCCTCCCGTGGAAGCCCCAGGATTCCCTCAGTCATTAGCACATGATCCACTTTTGGGGGCCCAGCCCTCACCCTACCGGAGCCCAGGCTGTCAGGACCCCGGAAAAGGCAGGCGCGTTACAGGGGCGCGCGCTCTGCCCGCCGTGGTCTCGGGCTGGGCCTCGTGGGAGCGTCTATGGTGAAACGTGAGCTTCTGGGGCCGGCCAGGGCTGGCTGCAGGCATTTCTATGAAGCGCCCCTTTGTTCCCAAACCGAGCGCCTCGCCAATGCGCAGATGACTTCCTGCGAATGGCTCTGGGCACAGGAGGCCGGGGGCCTGCCCGCCGCGGCGGCGTTTGGCGGGGCTGGGTCCCGGGGGCGCGGAGCAGAAGCAGAGACGGAGCGGAAGGCCTGGGAGCTCTTCCCTGACGCGGTTTGATGGCCGCGCTGGCAGAGGACCGGCGGCCAGAAGTCTGTGGGCGGAGGCGGGGGAGACGGCCATTTCCAAATGGCCCCCGCGTTCCCGGGGTCGGCCATGGAGCTGGGAGCCGGGGCGGCCAGCAGCCGCCGGATGGTCAGCGCCAGATGTCTGGCGGCACAGCCGCTGGCACTGGTTGCCGGGCCGGGCCTATAAACGCCACCGTCACCATCTGACACTGTGCGGTGGCCGCCATCCAGCGCCCGAGGACAGGTGTTTGAATTATGAAGGACACAAAACACAGCCACCCTCCCGATCGGAGCTGCTAATTGCTGGCTTGCTGGAAGGCCCCCAGATGAGGCCACGGGCGGAAGGGGCAGGAGGCAGAGATGTCCCTCCGTCTACACGGAGGCATGGGGGGGGGTGGCTGCCGGTGGGTGTGTGAGTCCATCGCCCCGGCTCTGAATGTGTGCTGTGTCCCCAGCCCTTCGTTACGTGTGAAGACGTCCCTGCTCCAGGCTCCTCCCTCCTCCTGCGTCGGCTTCCGTGGCTCCGAGGCGGCTGACTGACTCCCAAGCCTGACGCCCACCCAGGATGTCCGATTGGTTCGCACGTGAGGAGAGAGGCCGCAGGAGCCCGGGCGGAGGGTCCCTGGCACAGAGGGTCCCCCAGGACTCTCTCTCCCTCTGGCCCCCAAGGATGGCCGCGGGGGGCGTCGTGGGAATGCATGCCTGCACCGTGCACTTCGTGGCCCATCTGAGTATTTGTAAGTACGAGCTCGCCCTTGGAGGAGGAGGAGGAGGAGGAGGAGGAGGAGGAGGAGGAGGAGGGACGAGGAGGGGAGGGTCCTTTATCTCCTCCTCCATCGGCCTCGTGCTCACCAGGAAGCGGTGACGGAGGAACAGACCCCCGGCCTTGGGAAGACCAGGCCCTGAGAGCACAGCGGTCTGTGGCTCTTTAACTCAGTGTCTTCCTCCCCGTGGTCCTCCCTGCGCCAGCCCGGGGTCAACACTGCATCTCCCGGGCCAGCCTGGGCAGGAGCAGGTCTCCGAAAGACAAGCTGCTTCTGGGACGTCCGCAGGAGCAGGGCTGTGGGGTCAGAGGTCGGCTCCATCATGGATGCGATGTTAAGTCTAACAGGCAGAGGTGCCATCCGCTTGGACAAACACAAGCTGTTGGGAGCCGTGTGTTTTATTTACTTGTTGTTGTTGTTGTTGTTTTAAATATATTTTTTATTGATTTCAGAGAGGAATGGCAAGGGAGAGACAGAAACATCCATGATGAGAGGGAATCATGGATCAGCTGCCTCCTGCACGCCCCACACTGGGGATCGAGCCCCCAACCCGGGCCTGTGCCCTGACTGGGAATCCAACCCTGGCCTCCTGGTTTCTAGATCAATGCTTAACTGCTGAGTCACGCCGGCCGGGCCGGAAATGATAATGCAAGGCAGAGTTTCCCAAACTTCTCTCCTGATGAGAGTCACCCGGTGGCGTTGTTAAAACACAGATTCCTGAATCCCAACTAAGAAGTGCTAAACTAAGCTTAGAGCACTAGTTAAGTTTATAATTTTACCTATATGTTCCCAAAAATTCTAGTTCAGCACTTCTTAGTTGGGATTCAGGAATCTGTATTTTAACAACGCCACCGGGTGACTCTCATCAGGAGAGGAGTTTGGGAAACACTGGTGTAAGGTACTGGCCATCGCCATGTCTGCCGTGAGAACAGGTTGCACGGAGTCACCTGGGTAACGGGAGAGGCGTCTGGTGCTGAGTGACTGTGGGTGTGTCTTTCTGTGCCTAGTTAACAAACTGACCAGCAACTGTGCCCAGCCACCAGCCGGAATGAGCTGTGTGCTTCCCTGAGCTGAGCTGACGGGGAGCAAGATTGCTTTCACCGACTACTCTACTCACTGGGAGCCGCTGAGTTAGCTGTGAGCCGAGGCGGGGCCGAGGGTGGTGCTGTGCCCTTCCGGCTATTCCTCTGCTCTCCCGGCTGGCACGCACTCCAGCTGACACCCACTCCGGCTGACACGCACTCCGGCTGACACGCACTCCAGCTGACACGCACTCCAGGCTGACATGGACCTGGGGCAGGAGAGAACACGGGTGAGGTCCAGATCTCAACACATGGCTCCCGGCAGCACATCACTAAGGCAGGTGTTTAGCAGAGTGTGCTGGGGTGTGTGTGTGTGTGTGTGTGTGTGTGTGTGTGTAAGTACAAATGTAAATAGTACATATATACTATATATATTATAAAACAATATATATATATATATATATATATATATATATATATATATATATAACAATAAAAGCATAATATGCTAATTAGACCAAACAGCTGAGTGACCTTCTGGACATCATTCCTGACGTCCTTCCAGATGAAGCTGTGGTGGTGGGGGCCAAGGCAGAGGAGGTTAGGGGCAATCAGGCAGGCAGGCAAGCAGTTAGGAGCAATCAGGAGAGACAGGCAGGAGAGTGGTTAGGGGCAATCAAGCAGGCAGGAGAGTGGTTAGGGGTGATGAGGCAGGCAGGCAGCATGGTTAGGAGCCAGTGGTCCTGGATTGCGAGAGGGTGCAGGCCTAGTTGAGGGACCCACGTGCATGAATTTCATGCACTGGGCCTCTAGTATATATGTAAAAGGCCAATTTGCTAAGTGTCTGACCGTCCCACCGGTCTCTATGATGTGCACTGACCGCCAGGGGCAGACGCTCAATGCAGGAGCTGCTGTGACATGCACTGGCCATTTGCAGAGGTATAGCACCTGGACCTGGCGCCCACAAAGCAACACTCAGCTTCCCCCGAGTGGGACACAGGACCCATGGCCACCCTGGAGTGACAGCCCACCAAATCACAGCCAATGCTGCCAAGACCCCATGGCACAAAATGCAGCCCACAGCCCAGCCCAGCCCAGAAGTGGTCATTGTGGGCTCTGGACAATGATGTCACATAGCAACACCCGGCTTCCTCTCCCTGGCGACTAGCCTCCTTGGAGTTTCTTCAGCCCAGGAACAAGACTTGCTTTATAGCCAGGTGGAAACATTTTACACTTTAACCAAATGTTGGGAAGCGTTTCCCTGCCTCCTCTCATTTGATCCTCACAGAAGTCCTGGAGTAGGCAGACAGGAGACTCAGTGGAATCCTATCTTCTTTTCATTAGCCGGAAAACAGATTTAGAAAGCTTAGAAATTTGATCCGACTGTAAAGCAGTAAGAAATGGTGAACCTTGAAATGACTTCAGGTTTTCTGAATATAGTCAAACACTGCTGCAGTTACATATTTTACCCTTTGTTCTCCCTACATGATCTACAATAATAATCTGCTTTGTGTTGCTGTGTTGCTGACAATTACCAGAAAGAGAAGTGTGGGTGCTTCACTGGGCTGGAAAAAGTTTAGCTACATCAGAAAGCAGGTCTAATAAAGCAAGTTATATATGGGCTAAGTTGACTCTCCTATTCGCAATACAGATAAAGCTATCACTGGTGCCAATCGCACATGTGTGTTTTGATCTCTCATTGTTGATTGTGAATTTGGTTGACACTTCTATTATAGAGAAAGGGCGAATACTTATATTAAAATATTTCTTCTAATTGATTTCCTTTCAATGTGCACAAATTCATGCATTGGGCCTCTAGTGTATATCTATAGCTATATCTATCTATATCTATATATCTATATCTATATCTATATCTATATCATCTCCATCTCTATCTACATCTATATCTATATCATCTATATCTATATCTGTATCTGTATCTATATCTATATACCTATATCTATATTTATATATCTAATATCTATATATTAGAATGATGTATATAGTATGTTTACTGGCCATATTTTTTAAAATCCTAAATGAATAGCTTTATTGTGTCTCAGCGGAAATGTCTCTTTATAATTCCTTTTTATTACAAAATAATAGCAAAGTACTAAGTAGAGAGAACAGTAGTATCACTAACCTCCCATGTACTTACTCCCCGCCCGGCTTCCACCCCGATCCATTCCTGCCCAAGCCCCTTGCATCTACAGCCCAGACTATCCTGGCCCTCCCAGGCCATTTGAAGCAAGTGCCACCTGAAAATATCCCAGTCGGTACCTTTGTAGACATGGACTCATTAAGCAAACAAACAAACAAACAAACAAAACCCCAACCACCTGCAGAACCACGATGACACCTGTAGACATTAGCGCTGGTCCCATCGGATTACCTAATCTCAGCCAGGCCCCATTTCCCCTCCAGCTGGTATGTTTATCAGAAGCTCTCGCTGCTTCTCATCGAGATCCAAATCAGGCTACACATCGCATGTGTGTGATTCATCTCTGCCTCTCCAGGTCTTCTCCCATCTTTCCTCGTCGGGAGAACTCTACCCATCGCGTTTCCCACAGTCTGGGCCAGTGGTTCCCAACTTTTTTTAATTGGCCACGCCCCCCCAAGCACCTCTAAAATTCTGATCCCCTTGTGACAGAGAATTCTTCTTATTCAAAAAGCGAACTCCTAGTCACATGGAGGAAGCCTGAAAGGCATGAACTTGGTCTAAACAAGTTCCAATGAGCATGGCATCCATGAGAGAACGAAAGGACAGTGGAAGTCCTGAGGAAGGCATCACTAAGAAATTGTTAAAATAATAATATGAAGTGATAGGAAAAGATAGCAAATTTTCAAAATGTATAATAGAGAACTGAAATACATAAATATGTCACAATGAGTATATATTTATATACTGTAGACGAGGTCCCCTAGAATAATAAGAAATGCAAAAAATTCACTGTTAATAATTCATTCTCAAATCTTCCCCCTTAAAAGTGAAACTGCCCCCCGTAGGGTGTGTGCCCCACGTGGGAATCACTGGTCTGGACCCCGCCAGTGCCACTGAACGTGGGTTTCCTGTGGGTGGTCTTAGATCACGGGCCTCCCCTCGTCACTGACTCCACAGTGTCCAGGCCTGCCTGGGGCAGGACGGGACAGGGATTTTCTTTCTGAATACACAAGTACCCACCCAGCATTCCGCCTCAAACACTGACCACCTGGCCCTTCGCAGAGGAGCGTTGCCAACACCTGCCGTGGATCGTGTCACGCTTATTGAATTAGAAATCGGCGAGCTTGGTCACTAGTGCGTTCTATTCCTCAGGACCCTCTTCTAGCGCTGGTTCCAGTCCCATCTTTTCCTCTCCGTGTGCCCGCAAGCTGGCGCGTCAACTCCTCGCAGACGGAAATGTTTCCTGACTCGGTTTTTAAGACTCCCCGGAGGTCCATCGCAGAGGCTCAGCTCCGCGGGCTGCATTACGTGGACTCCAATGTCCACAGCACCGTCCAGGAGAAGGCTTTGTGTTTTGTCCGTGTCCAGCCAGCCCTCGTTCTTGTCGTCCATCGCCCCCTCTCGGGCGTTGCCCCCCAGAGCAGAGACTCTCCTGTTGGCCTCCAGCAGGGCATTCCTGGCGCTGCCTTCGCCGCCGTCTTCTATCTCTGAGGTCTCAGATGCTCGGCGCCGGCTCGCTCTTCCCTGTCCCCAGCCCCCCCCCCCCCTCCCGCTTATAACCACCTGACGCTCGCCTGCAGGCTCTGTAGCTTTATAACTCGCCTTCATCGTCATCTTAAAAAGATGTGGCTTATACATTGTAAACACAAAAAAAAAAATGTGAATATAACATTAATATCATCTTCGTGCTAATTACGGGGAAACACAGTGTTAGCATCACTGAGTTTCTAGGTCAGAGGAAGAGTGATTTTTTTTCCAACTTGAATGCCAAGAACGTTCTACTAATAATTCAAGTAGATGAACAGGTAAACAGATCGCCCAGAGCCCCGTGTTGAGTCCCGCGGCTGGTGCAGCCGGGGTCCGGCACGGCGTCGTCCTCGGGCGGATTCCTGATTGGCTGTGAGCCAGGGCAGAATTTGCGTCGCATCTTGAGGCTGAGCGGCGTTTTCCCGGTTAGCAGAATGACTCTGCGGCTTCAGAAACAGGACGTGAGGTGACCCGGGACTCCCCGAAGGCAGCCGGCCCCCAGATTATCCCGCTCAGCTCCTCAGAAGACATGCCCCTGCCCCTGCCCCTGCCCCTGGCCAGGAGCTGAGGCTGCCAGCGATGCCCGCAGCTGGGGCCAGGCCGGGGCCTGGGAGCTGTGGGCGCCAGGTCCGAGTCCCGGTCGGACTCGGCATGCTGTGATGACTGTACTCATGTCCTGCACCTGTCAGAGGTTCACATGGTCTCTTTGTTCTTAATGTTTTTCCCATTGATTTGAGAGAGAGAGAGGGAGAGGGGGGAGGGGGGAAGAAACATCACAGAGAGAATCACTGACCAGCTGCCTCCTACACGCCCCCAACCACGCATGGAGCCTGCAGCCCGGGCGTGAGCCCCGACCGGGAATCGAGCTGCGACCTCCTGGTTCCTAGGTGGACGCTCAGCCACTGAGCCACCAAGTTGAGCTCTACATGTTTCTGGTTGAAAAGCATTGAGCGTCGTGAGCGACGCCCAGTGGGCAGTGACACCTGTCAGTCCAGTGCTGCCCCCGGCCTGCCCTGTCGGCCGGGCACCGCTGCTGGAGACATGTGGTGCGGAGCATCCGCGAGGCCGAGCGACCGGGGACCGGGGACGGGAGTGGGGCCTGGAGATCACCCCAGCACCCTCCCATTTGTCACACGGGCCCAGGAGGTCACAGGCATCGCCCAAGGTCGCAGCGTCAGTGACGGCCACACAGGGCTGCTCCCTGCCTCTGCCTCCCGGGCGTGCTGCTCCCCGGCACCTGTTGCTCCCCCCGAGTTAGCCTCCCCCCCACCCCCCACCCTGGGCCAGGGAGGGCCGGAGCCAAAGCCTCACTGTGGCCCTTTCTCCCAATGAAATTTGCCCTCAGACCATCCATGCACGATGCTCTGCACTGCCATTCACTGAGACGCTCCTTTGCAGACAGAATTTTGGCCAAAATGAAGTCTAAATTCTAAAGACAACGAGGCATGTGAGTGCGGCTCAGCTCCTCCTCCTCCTCCTCCTCCTTCTCTTCCTCCTCTTCCTCTTTCTTCTCCTCCTCGCCCTCCTCCTCCTCCTCGGAAAGAAGCCGGTGAGACAGCCCCTCTCGGACACCAGCCCATCAGCCCTGTTTGGGGGACCTGTTTCTTCACGGGAGGGCTGGTGCCCTTCGTAGGTCATTGGCCCCATAGCCTGGCCACCGCGATGGCGACACAAACACGCCGTGTACTCCGGGCTCTGTCCCTCTGATGGTGGCGTTTAGAGTCTGAGGGGCCAGGTGTAAGATCTTTGCATTATGCGTTAATGCTCTCCAACCCTTACACTGATGTTTTCAAGGACAGATAAATTCCAGTGTCCAGACAGCAGCTGCGTGTCGTTGAAGGATGGCCAGGACCAAACCAGAGACGGTCGGACCTGCATCACCACCATTTGTCCACCAACCAGATCTGAAATAGCATGGCTGACATGTACACATAAGGAACTGTTTGACATAGAAATTGGGACTCAAAAGAACTGTTGGTCCAGAAAGGAACTCAATATAGACTGATTCATTTGCCTCTCAGCATAACCATTATGGCTTGTCTCAGTTTAGGTTCTTACAAGGGTATTTCTTAGATCACATGACCTCACACATCTAGAGGAAATAATGAACAACATGAACTGATCAATAAAAACAGACCCAGAGAAAGAGAAGCAGCGATCAGACTCTCAAACCTCAGAGGGAAAGTAGGGGAGGTGGGGGTAAGGGGAAGAGATCAACCAAAGGACTTGTGTGCATGCACATGGGCCTGGCCAGTGGCCATGGACAACGGGAGGGTGAGGGCATATGTAGGGAGGGGCTTGGGATGGTAATGGGAGGAAGAGGACAATTACGTGATACCATAATCAATAAAAAAATAATTAAAAAATCAATATATTTTATTGATTTTCCACAGAGAGGAAGGGAGAGGGATAGAGAGCCAGAAACGTCAATGAGAGAGAAACATTGACCAGCTGCCTCCTGCACACCCCCCACTGGGGATGTGCCCGCAACCTATGTACATGCTCTTGACCGGAATTGAACCTGGGACCTTTCAGTCCGACGCTCTATCCACTGAGCCAAACCGGTTTTGGCTAAAAAAAAAAAATTTTTTTTAAAGATTTTTACATTATGCATTATGCTCTCCAGCCCTTACACTGATGTTTTCAAAGACAGACAAATGCCAGTGTTTGAAACTATGTCGAGGGGTGGTGAACGGACAGGACAACCTACAGATGATGCATTGTAGAGGTGAATCCTGTATAATGGTATTAGCGTCACCCCCAATAAACTCAACTAAACAGAACTCGACTGAAAGGTATCCCTTGGAAAGTTGATTGGGTACAAGATAAATACAACAAACAAAAAACTGCCCTTTTCCTACTCTAGTGAGAAAGTATCTCAAATTGAAAATGAGAACAATACTCAATTTACAGAATTAGAAAGTCTGGGATAATAGCAATTAGAGTCCCCATAATGCCTTATGCTTTGTACCCGCTCTGCTTGTATTGATTCAGTCAGTCCTCACAAGACCCTCTGAAGGTAGGTTTAAAAGGAAAAAGGGGAAGTGGGTTCCTACGGCATTTACTCGGAGGTCGGCAGATAACACGTACTTTATGTCCTCATTGCTTTCTTGTGTGCTTTAACAGATTTCAATTTTTAAATATTTTCCATCATTTCCGAATCCTTTGAGGGGGCTATACCTACTGATAATATTATACCTACTGTTTTAATTTAGGGATAAATAATTTAAATTACTTTAATAAACCAATGAGTCCCTCGTGCTTTCTTTAATCAAGATGAAATAGACAAAAGTATGTATTTCCAACAATTATCTTGAAAAGTGAGCTGAATTTGACAAACCCAATTCCCTAGGAATTCTTATTAAAATCTGAGGGCTAGATTTCTAAAACATGTGGATTTTGCTTTGAAAAAGAAAATTAAAATAAATATTTTATTTTGTTACATTTTGAAGCTTAAAGAATGGTAGGGGAAATAAGGAAACTCAGTAAAGAAAAGTAGATTTTGTGTTTTTATTTTTTTTCTTTTAATTTTTCTTGATTTCAGGGAGGAAGGGAGAGGGAGAGAGAGGTAGAAACATCAATGATGACCTGGAGATGCATTCACCACGGCGCTGGCCAGAGGAGCACGCAGGGCCCTCGGCCAGATTCCCGGGTCCGCGCTGAGAGGGACAGGGCGCCTAGGGTGGGGGCGGGCCCCTCGGAGCGGGTTCCCTTCAGGCCCGGAGCCACGACAGTGCCGGCCCCTCGGTCCCGTGGTGGCTCCGTCTCTGCCCAGCCGCACTGCAGGCCGCCTGGCGTGTCAGCCTTTGAGATGTGGCGAGGGAGGCTCCTGGGTGCTGGGGGCTCCTGGGTGCTGGGTGCCCCCTGGGTGCTGGGGGCTCCTGGATGCTGGGGGCTCCTGGGTGCTGGGGGCTCCTGGGTGCTGGGTGCCCTCTGGGTGCTGGGGGCTCCTGGGTGCTGGGGGCTCCTGGGTGCTGGGGGCTCCTGGGTGCTGGGGGGCTCCTAGGTGCTGGGGGCTCCTGGGTGCTGGGGGGCTCCTAGGTGCTGGGGGCTCCTGGGTGCTGGGGGCTCCTGGGTGCTGGGGGGCTCCTAGGTGCTGGGGGCTCCTGGGTGCTGGGGGCTCCTGGGTGCTGGGTGCCCTCTGGGTGCTGGGGGCTCCTGGGTGCTGGGGGCTCCTGGGTGCTGGGGGCTCCTGGGTGCTGGGTGCCCTCTGGGTGCTGGGGGCTCCTGGGTGCTGGGGGCTCCTGGGTGCTGGGAGCTCCTGGGTGCTGGGGGTCCTGGGTGCTGGGGGCTCCTGGGTGCTGGGGGCTCCTGGGTGCTGGTGACAGGAGTTCAGGGACAACCCGGGGTCGGCTGGTCTCGGGAGAGGTTCTGAAGGTGGAGCTGATGAGCCACTGGAGGGGCCGGGCTGGAGGGAGGGCGTCCCGGTCTGCTCCGTCCCCACACGGGAGCAGGAGGCGGCTGGGCGGGTGCAGAGGGCACTGGTCCTCCTCCCTCTTCTCCCTCCTCCCCCCCCCCCCCCCCATTCACACACAGAGCTGTGCCTGGTGAGAACAAAGATGAAGCATACATGCGTTTGTTCCAACCATATAACTAACTGAATAGGAACAAAGTGGAATCCTGCATGTACACGATTCATCTTGATGTTTTCGCATAAAAATAACTTCAAGTTCATTTCATATCAATGTTTATAGAAGAAATAGCACATGAAAGAGACACATTGTAAAGATGCTTTTTTCAAAGGACAAGAATGGGAGGGAGGGAGGGAGGGAAGGAGGGAGGGAGGGAGGGAGGGAGGGAGGGAGGGAGGGAGGGAGGGAGGAGAGAGGAGAAAGGGAGGAAGGGAAGCAGAAGGAAGGGATGGAGAAGGGAGAGAGGGTAGGAGGGAGGGAGAGAGGGAGGGAGGGAAGCAGGGAGGGAAGAGAGAGGGAGGGAGGGAGACACAGGCACTGAGCCCACTGTTGAGCTTGCTGGGTGCCAGCGCGGCTCCGGTGAGGCTCCCGCCCTCTCTCTGTGGAAGGCAGGCGGGGCCACGGGACTCTCTTGGTGGCGCTGTGAACCCTGAGGCTCTGCTTGGCCGGCGAGGCTGGTCTGTGGCCGGGTGAGTGCCGCCAGGTGAGGTCCAGGCATCGCCGAGGGCCGCTGGGAGGAGGTGGCCCCCTGCCCGCTGGGCGCCCTGGGCACTCCCTGCCAGGCTCCCTCTGGGCCAGGCCTCCTCTCCTGGGGGCAGCCCTCCTCGAAGATGGCCCGGGGGCGTGGGCACTGCCTCCTCCCCGCGGCCACGGAACTGGACTCCTGGCTGCGCTCCCTCCTTCCAGCGGGGACCACGAACCAGAGCCCGCTGCCCACGGGCGGCTCTGTCATCCCGCCGCGGGCATCGGTGCCAGGGGAGAGGTGCGCGTGGCCCGTGGGCAGGGCCCGGCGCCTCTGTGACACCCACCCCGAGGGCGGCCAGACTGGGCTCCCAGGCCCAGCCTCCACCAGGCCCTCGGGGGTCTCTGCCGGCCTCCAGGTGCCGGGCCGGGTCCGGCTCAGACACTGCGGCTCCGCCTTGAGCATGGTCTCCATTGCATTGAACCCCCTACCGCTCCCCCCCACACACACACACAGGCACACACAGGCACATACACACAGGCCAGCACACATGCACACACACAGGCAGGCACACACATGCACACACACGCACAGTGCAGCCCACCATCCACTCAGACGCCGTGCAGGCAGGGCGCGCTGAGGCGGAGGGCAGCACGGGGCCCCTCTCCCCTGAGTCCGGACACGTTAAGCCCGGGGCCTCCGACACCCCGAAATGCAGACAGGCCTGCGGGGCGGCTGGGAGCACTCAGGGAGTGACACAGAGCCGTCTAGTGCTCAGCGATGGAATTTATCACGCCATCTCCGTCCCTGGGAGGGAGCTAAGTGTGGACTGTTATGGCTTCGCGGAAGGAAATATTCTAAACATCGCTGCTACCCTGTGTTAGTCCCGAGACTCTCCCGGTGCTTCCGGAACGTTCCAGGCTCAACGCATGGGCCCCGAGGGCCCAGCCCCAGGGTGTGAGTGTGGAGCGTGACAGGGAGTCAGCGGCCAGCTCCAGGGCTGGGCAGGGACGGTGCGGGCGCCCGGGGCACCGCCAGCCCTGGCACCTGGGCGGGCTGTGGCCCCTCCTCAGCCTCAGCGTCCTCACCTGTGAGCGGTGGAGGCTAACATGGCTGCTCTCGGAGCGTACCTGCGGAGGCGGTACCTGGGACATTTCTCTGTGGTGACTGGCATCGAGTGAGTGTTCCGTAAGGGGATCATCGTCCGCAGGTGCTGGCCGTTGGCGCACAGGTTTCAGAGCTGGAGGGCTTTCTAGGGTTCACTGCCCCCACCCACCCCTCCTCTGTGGGTGGGAAACCAGAGAGAAGAGAGAAGTGACGTCTCTTATCCATTTTTGAGCTTATTCTTGTGTATGGTGTACGTTGGCGGTCTAGTTAACCTGTTTTTTTTGTTTGTTTGTTTGTTTGGTTGGTTTTTTGTGGTATAAATGGTGCTGTTTTCTCCAGCACCATTTATTGAAGACACTGTCTTGACTCCATTGTATGCTCCTGTCTCCTTTGTCAAATATTCATTGAGAACAATGGCTTGGGTCGATTTCTGGGTTCTCTGTTTCATTGGTCTATGTGTCTGTTCTTGTGCCAGTACCCGGCAGTTTTGAGAACAGTGGCTTTGTAGTATAGCTTGAAATCTGGTATTGTGATCCCTCCAACTTTGTTCTTCTTTCTCAGGATTGCTGCAGCGATTCAGGGTCTTTGTTTTTTTCCCTCCATATAAATTTTTGGAAAGTTTATTCTAAGTCTGTGAAATATGCCATTGGTATTTTAATGGGGAGTGCATTGAATCTATAGATTGCTTTGGGTGACATGGACATTTTAATGATGTTTATTCAACCAATCCATGAACATGGTATATTCTTCCACTTGTTTATATCTCCCTCTACCCCTTTCTTCGGCGTCCTGTGGTCTTCCAAGTACAGGTCTTTTACCTCCTTAGTTAAGTTCCTCTTTCTCCACACACCTCCTAACAGTGGTCGGCAAACTGCGGCTCTCCAGCCAGGTGTGGCTTGAGAACTGCGGTTTGCCGCTCTATTGATTAATGAGTTTGCCGACCACCGAGAAAGGCATTACCCTTACCCAGAAGTTTTGACTTCAGGTTAAAGACATTAGTGCATTATTAAAATGTTTTTTTTAAGTGTTTTTCACTAAGACAGTGGTCGGCAAACTCATTAGTCAACAGAGCGGCAAACTTCGGCTCACAAGCCCCAGTTTGCCAACCACCGTCCTAAGACAATGGAGACTAAGGAGAAAATTAACAAATGGGACCACATCAAAATAAAAAGCTTCTGCACAGCAAAAGAAATCACCAACTCAACAACAAGAGAGCCCACTGCATCGGAGAACGTATTTGCCGGTGTCATCTCTGATAAGGGTTTAATCTCCAACATCTGCAGGCAGCTTGTACAACTTAATAAGAGGAAGATAAGCCATCCAGTCAAACAATGGGCAAAGGATCTAAATAGACACTTTTCAAAAGTGGACATACAGAAGGCCAAGAGACATGAAAATCTGCTCAACGTCACTGACCATCTGAGAGACACAAAGGAAAATGACAATGAGGTACTGTGTCACACCGGCCAGAATGGCTATCATCAACAAATCAACAAATGACAAGTGCTGGAGAGGATGGGGAGAAAAAGGAACCCTCCTGCACTGCTGGTGGGTACAGCCACTGTGGAAAACAGGAAAAAATTAAGAATAGAACTCCCATTTGACCCAATAGTCTCACTCCTAGGAATATATCCCAAGAAATCAGAAACACCAATCAGAAAGGATATTTGCACCCCTATGTTCATAGCAGCACAATTCACCATAGCTGAAATTTTGAAATGCATATCTATCAACAATTGAATCTAAAAATTAAAAGAAACAAACAAAGACTCTGATAAGCACAACAAACTGGTGAGTAAAATAGAACCAGAGGCCTAGAGGCATGGAGCAGATGGATGGGTCTCAGAAGGTGGGTGGGGTGGGAGATGAGTGGATTAAAAAACTGGCACATGCACACCATGGAATACTACTCTGCCGTTAAAAAGGAGTTCTTACCATTTGCAACAGCGTGGATGGACCCGGAGAGCATTATGCTAAGCAAAATAAGCCAGTCGGAGAAAGATAGATGCCACACGATCTCTCTCCTTTGGGGAATATAATGAACACCATAAACTGATAAACAAGAATAGATCGGGCATCAGAGAAGCATCGATCAGATCGTCAAACCTCAGAGGGAAGGTGGGGGTGAGGGGTTTGGGGGTGGGTAAGAGGTCAACCAAGCATATGAGCATAACCCATGGACACGGACAGTAGGGGGGTGAGGGCATGTGCTGGGGGTGGCGGGGTGGGGGGGGGGCAGAGAGGGAAAGGAAACATGTAACACTGTCAACAACAAGGCCCACGTGCTCTGCCATAACCGGTATTTTCCGGCTCTGACCGGCAGCGGAACCCGGCTCAGGAACACTTAGCAGCTAAGCAACGCAGCAGCAGAGACATCTCGCCACGCTCCCGGGGGCTCGGATTAGCGAGCGGCATCAGGTACGCCGACAGCTCTACGTGCTGCGTCGGAAGCCACTTCTTACGGAGCGGAGAAGTCCCAGCGGAGGCCGTTCAAATTCCACAAGAAAGCGGCTAAAACAAAGAGTCTCTGAAAACCCAGTCCACGGCATTCCAAGGAGAAGGTCAGACAGATGTGACCCTGACCCGTGGGGATGTGTCCGGGCTTTGGGCAGGGGCTGGGACACCCCGAGGTGTCCTCCCGGGAGCCCCGGGGACTGTGGGCCTGACAGGCCTCCCACACGCCCCCACACCCCACCCCCCGCTCCCCGCACACAGACAGCAGTTTCCACTGTGACACGGCCTCTGGGTGGATGTCCCTTCTCGGTGTTCGGGAAAGATGGCAAGCGAGAAATGAGAAATCACAGCAGAGAGCTTTGCAGCATCCACCCCGGCTACTTCTCGAGGATGGAGTTGGCAGGAAACGTGGCCACCATCCCCGAGAAGCCCGAGGGGCCCCGTGGCTTTCCCACAGCCAACCGTAGTAACTTCTACCACAGCACGTCCCTCGACTGTCATCCCCCAGCCGCATCTTCTCAGAAAAGCATTTCCTTTCTTTTTTAAAAATCCTTACTGCTGAGAGTATTACAGATATGCTCCCTTCTCTTCCCCCCCCTCCCAGTGTCCCCTCCCCCCCGGCTCCAGCCCTCACCTGGGCTGGTCTCCTCCTGCCTCCACCCCACCCCACCCCACCCCACCCCACCCTCGGAGACCGTCCGTCCCTCCAGGCCTCCAGGCCTCCGGTTCTGTTTTACTCACCGGCTTGCTGTGTTTATCAGAGTCTTTCTTTGTTTCTTTTACTTTTTAGACCCAATTGTTGATAGATACGCATTTACTGTCATTTTATTGTTCATGTTTTTTTATCTTTTCCCCTTCTTCCTCTCCTTTATGTGGCGATTGTGATGTGTAACAGAGCCTTTCCCAAAGACTGTCCAGAGTGTTGGTCTGTCCTGCTCACACCCCAACAAAAGGGCGAAACTAGGAAGGGTTGTCCTACAGTCCAGTGTTTCCCAAATGTTTGACACATGTATGCCCCTTCTTTAATTTTCGTAACACTGAGTACCCCTCATCAAAAAAAAAGGATGTATTTTAATAACAATCAAAATATATTTATTTTTTATTTTTTTGGTACATATGAAAAATAATAATAAACGAAAAATCAAATTTTTCATAATAAAATATAAATAAAAGTTATATTATAAATAACATTTATTTGCACACCGGACCATCTCACGCCTCACAAAACTGTCTTGACTTGACTCATGAGAACGTGGAATTAGGCGCAGCTAAGCACGCTGCAGTGCCTATCCCCACCAAACTCCGGTGCAACGCGTACCCCCAACCAACTCTTCCCGTGCCCCTGGGGGTGCGTTACCACACTTTGGGGAACACTGCTACACTGTCCTGGGCAGTGACTTCCGCGTGGGGAGAGCCAGAGAGCCGTGCCCACCGCCGGGCCAAAGCTCCCGTCTTCTGGTTTAAATACAAGGAGCCCATGCAGCCCTCCTCCTCTCTCTTTACCCCCCCTCCCTCATCGTTGATGTTTCTCTCTCTCTCTCTCTCTTTTTTTCTCTCTCTCCCTCTCTCCCTCTCTCCCTCTCCCTTCCTCTCTGAAACCAATAAACATATATTTAGAAAAGAAGAGCGGAGAAGAGAAAAGAAACGAGAAGAGGAGAAAAGAAAGGTGGCAGTCGGTTAGATGAGGAAGTCTGAGCAGAGTGTGGACCCCCACTAACAACAGTGGATCTGAATCTTGGCCATTGAACGCCACGCCGCAGTGAACCCAGGGGTGCGTACATTCTTTTGAATCCGTGTTTCGGCTTGCTTTGGCTCTGGAGAGGGAGGCAGCCCAGTGTCCACCAGGAGGTGCGCGGATAAACAGCTGTGGTGCACTGACACCACAGAACACTGCTCGGCGGTGAAGAGTGAGAGCCTTTCACCCTCTGCCACAGCGTCCACGGCCCGGGAGAGCATCGCCCTAAGTGAGACAAGCCCGTCAGAGGAAGACGGTGCCATACGACGGCCCTCCTGGGTGGACTCCAATGAACACAGTGAACCAACGAGCAAAACAGAGACAGGCTCGTGGGCAGAGAGCAGGCGGACAGCTCTGGTGGTGGCTGTGGTGGGAGCTGGGGGGCTGGGGGTTGGAGGGATTGAGGAAGAAGAGAATTCATGGGCATGGACAACAGTGTGGTGATTGGGGGGGGGGAAGGGGGTGGGGTGGAGGTGGAAGAGTACCTAGAGGAGATAAATGGTGATGAAAAAAAATTTATTTATATTCATCAATTGTAACAAAAATACGAGCTATTGGCAGCAGGGCAATTGGCGTGTAACATGGTGTACAATGGAACTCTCTCACCTCCTCAACTTTCCTTTCAGTACAAAGTGATTCTAAAATTAAGTGTTTGTTAACAACTAGAGGCCCCGTGCATGAAACCCGTGCAAGAGAAGACCTTCCTTCCTGGGCCGCTGGCACCGGCTTCCCTCTGCACCCGGACCCGGCTCCGTCCGGAAGGCCGGAAGGATGCCTGGAAGGACGTACTGTCTAATTAGCATATGGTGCTTTTATCATTATAGCTAAGAAAATGGATTGTGGGTGCCTCCTAAGCCTTCTAAGAGCCTGGCAAAGACTGAACTTTCAGTGACACGTGGGAAGTTGAGTCTCTCAGATCCTCCCTGCCCTCCTGCCCTTGGTTTTGGGGAAAACGGCTCACTAACCATCACTTTTCTTTTTCCAGTTACGAGTCCGCCTGCCCCTCCTGCTCGCTCTGCCCTCAGTGAGGAGGAAACCTCGGCCCTCCCCATTTTCGGTTTTCTGTATCGACATTGTCCCTCCCACTCTTCCCCACCCTGCAGACATTGCCTGTTCTCCTCAGCACTCCGGCCCTTCCAGTCCCCAGAGCAACGCTCGGACGCGCTCCATTTTGGTGGATGACCCTGAGCGCAACGACCCCAGCTCCGTGCTCAGCGCGGGGTTCAGGAAGGAAGGGTCCCCGCACGCCCGGGGCTGGGACGCCTGGAGAGCACCCGCCAGACCCCTTTCCGCGTGTCCCCGCCCACATTCTTACGGAAAGACCCGAGCTGGACGTGACACACCGGGGCTAAAACAAAGGCGAGCGGAACGTTTAACAACGGGGAACATGAAGCTCGTGGAACGCCACACGCGCCCCATAAAGAGCGGCGTACTTGGCGGGAGCGGGCGGCGGCGGGGAGACCGTGATGGAAACCAGGCCGGCCTCTCGCCGCCGCAGCCCGTGCAGCCGCCGCCCCTCCCTCCGAGGGCCAACAGCGACGCCCAGGAATTTACTGCCCGAGATGTAAATCCCCGTTCCGGCTCGTAAAGCCGGCCTCCCGGCCGCCTGGGCTGCTACAGCGGCGGAGCGGCCGCGGCGGGGAAATCCTGCTCCCCTGGGACCGCAGTCTTCACAGCGCGGCCTGGCCTCCTCGTCCCAGCCGCCATCAACACGCGTGGAATGTTCTGCAGAGGCCACATGACGTGGTCGTGGTAGAGCGTGGAGACTCCACGAGCATGGCCTGGGGCCTCCCTGCCCGGCTCTGGTTCGCGGGGCTCGGCCTGCACCGTCCACACGGCCACTCCGCCCGAGGGCGCTGGGCGCTGGGCGCTGGGCGCTGGGCCAGGCGCTCGGACAGGGGCCCGGCCGGTCAGCGGTGCGCCCTCCCGGTCCCCGGGGACGCCGCGTGGCTCTGAGCTTGTCAGAGGGACCCACCGTACCCTCATCGCTGTCGTCACCACCCACGTTCCTCCGAGTGAATGCCCGGGAATCGATTAGGAGGGCCACGGGGCCCAGGGCGCCCACGGGAAGGGCTTTTACGAGGTCCTGTAGCAGGCCAGGCCCGGCGCGGAGGGCCTGGCGCTCATCCGGGGCCGGAAAGGCTGGGAATGGCAGAAGGCAGAGTGTCCCGGAGGCCCGCGGCCTGGCGTCTGGTGCCCTGTCCCTCCCCCCTCCCAGCGGTGACCCCCCAGCCAAGGCCCCAGGAGGCCTCCCAGCCCGGGTTCAGGGCCTGGCGGCTGCACGGCCCCTCCCCCGGCGCTTTGAAGTGTTGAGAGGAAGCCGCACTGGCCCCGCCACCCTCCCAGGGGGTCTGCCTCGGATTTAAACCTCCCAGGTCCCAGGGCATCAGCCGCCCTCTCCGCTCAGTGCGCCTTCCCTCCAGACTCCCAGCCCCTCGCTCAGGCGCTCAGAGTCTGCACCTCCTGTTCTCTGGGCTCCACAGAAACGCGGGAAACAGCCGGGAGGAGGAAAGCCCTCTGCCAGTCTCCTCGGCGTGGTGGGCGGGTCCTCAGAGGAGGAACAGCGGGGCGCAGGTCTCCGTGGGGGAGGTCTAGGAGGAGGGGTTGGCCACGAGGTGACGGAGGTGAGTCCCAGGGCCTGCCACCCGAAGCTGAGGCCCAGGGAAGTGTCTGAACCCCACGTCCCGAGAACAGGGGGCCGGAGGGGGAGGGCCGTCTGGGTCCCAGGCCTGAGGACCAGGAGCGCGGAGGGCCACGGGCAGGGGAAGGGGGGCCCCCCGGCCAGCAGCGCGAGCCAAGCCCCTCTCCTCTGCCGGCTGTTCAGTTCGGCGTCCCCAGCGGGCCAACGGCCCTCCCACGTCGGTGGGTCCTGCCCGCTGACCCAAGGCTGGCGTAGCCCCAGAGCAGCCTCCCCGCACCCTTGAAGGCACTGTCACCACTCTTGGTTGGGCATCCCGTCGGCCGGCCACGCGGAGGTCAGAGCGGCCACCCCAGAGGGTGGAAACCTAGCGGGTTCCCCGAGGGCAGAGCCTCGCGGGGCCTTAGACAGAGGGCCGAGGTCGGCAAACTCATCGGTCAACAGCCAGATGTCAACAGCACAACGACTGAAATTTCTTTTGAGAGCCAAATTTTTAAAAGTTAAACTGTAGCCAAAACCGGTGTGGCTCAGTGGATGGAGCGTTGGCCTGTGGACTAAAGGGTCCCGGGTTCGATTCCGGTCAAGGGCGTACACTTTGGTTGCGGGCACATCCCCAGCGGGGGGGCGTGCAAAGAGGCAGCTGATGGATGATTCTCTCTCATCGACGTTTCTGCCTCTCTGTCCCTCTCTCTTCCTCTCTGTGAATAATCAATAAAAAATATTTTTAATAAATAAATAAAAAAAATGTAAACTGTGTAGGTAGGTACATTGTTATTAACTTAATGAGGGAACTCCTTCAGTCGCACTGCACATGCGTCCCTGCCTGTGGTATTTTGTGGAAGAGCCACACGCCAGGGGCCAAAGAGCATGTGGCTCGGGAGCCGCGGTTTGCTGACCATTAGGTCACAGTGGCGCCTGGAAGAGCCGCGCGAGGAAAGGAGAAAAGCCAGGACACGGCACAGAGGAGGGGGGTCCCCTGCGGGCCTCGGGGGCCAGGCTCACGGGAGCTCTGAGGACCGAGCGGAAAGGTCTCAGGAGGGTCCCACGGGCAGCAGGAGGCGGCCGTGTCCCCTGCCTCGTCCTCGCTGCCTGCGGGTGGCGCTCAGGGCATTCACCACCCCTGAGGCCGGGGCTCCGGGCGCCCTGTGGCCCGGCCAGGGCCCTTCCCGGGAACCCCATTCCCCGGCCGGGGGCGCCTTTCCGTGCCTGAGGGAGGAGGCACGAGGGGGCTGCCCCCCTGGCTTGGGTGGAAGCAGAGTTGGGTGTCAGGAGGTGGTTGGCAAAGCCGTCAGCCCTCCTCCCAGCGGGCTCACGGGTGTCCTCCCCTTCTGGAGAGGAAAGGGGTTTCCGCTCGTGCCAGTGTCCACGCCACGCCCCGGTCTGCCGGAGGGGCAGCCAGCCCAGCTCTTCCCTCGCTCACCGCGCCCAGGGGTCCAATTACTCATCTCGGGTCACAGAAGAAGTGAGGGACAGAGTGAAACTCAAACCCAGGTCGGTCTGACTCCATTTCGCCACCCCAGCACCCTCCTGTCAGCATGTATCTCTGATCCCACGGCTCGGAGTTATAAAGGGCTCCAGACCTCGCCCAACCAGCTCCCCGACGGTCTAAGTGAGGAATCGAAACCGGGAGAATGTGTGTGCCTGTAACAAGATCGCCAGGCAAATGTGAGGCAGTGACCTCCATGCAAGGTCAAGCGTGATCTTTTATGATGTCCCCTAGAAACTCCTCTCATACTTTCCATTTTTACAGCTTTGTTGCGGTTAAATTAAGTTGATTACAGTAAACGCCATATATCTGAAGTGCATAATTTGATATGTTTTAGCATGCTTATACACCCATGATCAAGATAATGAGCAACAATCAAGGTCATGAATATATTCATATCCCTCAGAAGCTTCCTCTGTGAGCCCTTCCCTCCCACCTTGCCCAATGGCCAGCGATCTGCTTTCCGTCACTAGAGATTGGTTTTATTTTCTAGAATTCTGGGTAAACAAAATCATACAGTGTATTCTAATGTGGTACGTCGCAATAATTGTTTTAAAATCCTTTCATGTACATCAGCAGGCCATTCATTTTTGATGCTGATATATATATATATATATATATATATATATATATATATATATATATAGATACACCCAAGTTTGTTTTTTCAATTAACTCACCAGGTGGGGAACAACAGGATGATTCCCGGTGGTTTGCTATCACCAACGCTGTGTGGACGTCTCAGTGCATGTGTGCACAACACTCAGGAGTGGGACAGCTGGGTCCTCTGGGAAGTGTATGCTCAGCCTTTTAAGATACTTCTTACTGTGCCAGATCCTTCTGCAAAGTGGTTGTGCCCTTGTACCATTCCTGTACCTGGGTTGTGGGGCATTCAGATTCCGTACCTCCTCATCCACAGTGGTATGCCCAGTCGTTTTAATTTCAGCTCTCGTAACATGTGTGTGGTTACCTCACTTGGTTTTAATTTATAGTTCCCTAGTAACGAATAATGGTGGACATATTTTATTTTTATTGCTGTATTTTCTTTGTTGAGTAAGCTGTTCAGTTATTCTTTGCCTGTTTTAAACATTGAGAACCAAGAAATTTATAACAGTTGTTTTTGCTGTTTGTTTTTTATCCATCCTATCTCATCTTTGTTCGTTTTTACTCTTTTCCTGGCTTCAGTTGTAATAACTGAATTTTTTTTATTCCATTTTATCTCCTCTGTTGGCGTATTATATACAATTCTTATTTATTTTAGTTATTGCTTTTAGGTTTATCATATACATCTTCTTCCTGTAAGTGATATTCTACCACAGCATGTGTATTATAAGAACCTTATAATACTATATTTTTCTTCCGCCTTTTTTCACATTTATCTATTACTGTTGTACCTTTCACATTAAATATATTATAAAACCCAATACTTAATTGTCTTTTAAAGAGATTTAAATATTAAGGGAAAAGTGTATATGTTTATCATGTGGTTACTATTTGCAGTGTTCTTCATTCCATTGTATAGGTTTATATTTCTGTGCAGCAACATTTGCTTCTGCCTAAAAGACTTAAAAAGATTTCTTATAATGTGGGTGTGCTGGTGACGAATTTTCACAGTTTTGTATTTCTGGGAGTGCCATTATTTCACCTTTGCTGTTGGAGGATATTTTTGCTGGGTACTGAATTCTAGGTTGCCAGCATTTTCTTTCAGTACATTAAAGGTGTTGCTCCAATACGAGATACACATTACATTCTCACTTATATTATTTCTAATGTGAAACCTGCTTCCACCCATATCTGTTCCTCTGCGTGATTTTCTCTTTAGCACCAGTTTTGAGCATTTGGTTATGATGTGTCTTGGTGTTCTTAACTTGGTGTTTCTTGTGCTTAGGACTTGTTGAGCTTCCTGGGTTTGTGGGTTTCATAAAACTCGGAAAACTTTCAGCAGTCATATCTTTTTTAAAAAATACACACACACACACACACACACACACACACACACACACACACACACATTTTTATTTCAGAGAGAAAGAGAGAAAGAGAGAGAGATAGAAATATCAGTGATGAGAGAATCATTGAGCTGCTGCCTGTACGTCCCATATTGGGAATCTAGCCCACAACCCAGGCATGTGCCCTTGGTCGGAATCGAACCCATGACTCTTCAGTCCGCAGGCTGACGCTCTATCCACTGAGCCAAACCAGCTAGGGCTCCTCAGTCATATCTTCAGACGTTTCTCCCACGGTCTCCGCTCCTGTGGAGAGTCCAATACATGCCTAGAAGGCCATCTGTAGTTCTCCCACAACTAAGAGATGCTCTGTTCATTTTAAAAAATGTTCTTTCCGCCTGCTGTAATTCGATCCCATTACATTTACTAACCTTGTCTTCTCTGACATGTCACAAATTCCACCTACTCTAGGTTTTCATCTTGTGCTTAATAAGATTCATCTTTTGAAGTTTGAGTTGTGCCTTTTTTATATCTTTCATGTCTCCACTTAACTTTTTCATCGTGTAGAATACAAATGTGATAACGCTTTTAATATTCCTACCTGCTAGTTCTAGTATCTGTATCAATTCTGAGCCAGTTTTGATTGACTGATTAATTCCTCACGGTAGACTGTATTTCCCGGCTTCTCTGCATGCCTGGCAATTTTTTTTTTTTACTTGATTCTAAGCACGGTAAATGTTGCCTTGTTGGATGCTGGATATTTTTGTATTCCTAAAATATTCTCAAGCTTTGTTCTGGAATGCAGCCATATTGCTTGTAATACATTTGATCCTGTTAGTTCCCTTTTTAATGCTTTTTTAAAAAAATTATTGATTTCAGAGAGAGGAAGGGAGAGGGAGAGAGAGAGAGAAACATAGATGATGAGAATCACTGATTGGCTGCCTCCTGCACACCTCCTGCAGGGGATCAAGCTCACAGTGTGGGCTTGTCTGCTCAGGGAATAGAACTATGAACTCCTGGTTCCTGGGCTGAAGCTCAACCACCGAGCCACACCAGCCGCGAAATGAGATCCTGGCAGGTCTTACTTTTAAAGGTTTATTGGGTGGACTGGGCAATGCTCAGTCCACAGCTAATTGTTCCTCTACTTCACCCAGTACCCCGTGGACCTTGAGGTTTTCCCAGTCTGGCTAGTGGGAACAAGCTCTGTTCCCAGCCCTGAACTGCCACTTTGATCTGATAGTTTTCAACGCGGGCAGTTTTGTCTCCCCAATGTCCAAACCAGCGGTTCCATCTTCGCTCGGCCGTGCCCCCCTAAGCATCTCTGAAATCCTGGTGCCCTCCGTGGCATAGAACTCTTACTATTCAAAAAGTGACCCCTGTTCACGCAGAGGAAGCCTAAGAGGCATGAACTCCGTCTGAACAAGCTTCCAAAGAACATGGCATCCACGAAAGAGGAAAACAAAAGGACGAAAGGACAGTGGACGTCCTGAGGAAGACATCCCTGAGAAATTGTTAATAATAGTAATAATAATAATAGGAAATGACATGAAAAGGTAGCAAATAAAGTTTTAACACATATAATAGAGAATGGAAATGCACAAATATGCCACAATCTATGTTTATATGTGGTATAAAAGCCCCCAGACCCATGGTCGGCAAACTGCAGCACACGAGCCACATGGGCTCTTTAGCCCCTTGAGTGTGGCTCTTCCACAAAACACCATGGCCTGGGCCAGTCTATGTTGAAGAAGTGGCGTTAGAAGATGTTTACGTTTAAAAAATGTGGCTCTCCAAAGAAATGTCAATCGTTGTCCTGTTGGTATTTGGCTCTGTTGGCTAATGAGTTTGCCGATCACTGGCCTAGACCCATAAGAAATACAAAAAAATTCAGTTAATAACTCGTTCTCAAAATTGCCTCCCTTAAAAACCAAACTGCCCCCCATGGGGGGTGTGCCCACATGGGAACCGCTGGTCCAGACACACGCTGGCTGGCGGAGGGGAGTGCTGCTCTGGCACCTGGTGGGGGCAGCCGTGCTGATGGGTCCTGCGTCTACAGGACAGCCTGGCAGCAGCGGCTCCACAACCAGCCGGCAGCCCCCTCCTCCCCGCGCCCCGGCTTGTCCACGGGAGCTGCCTTGCCCTCCTCGGACCCGGGTCTGCCTCCTCCGTGCAGGAAGTCTTCTGGACCCTCCTGGGCCCCTCCCTGCACCGGGGCTTGGAGACTCACTCATCTGTCAGGACCATTGCTCTTTTCCCCTTAAAACTCAGCGCTTCCGGCCGAAACCGGTGTGGCTCAGTGGATGGAGCGTCGGCCCGGGGACTGAAAGGTCCCAGGTTCGATTCCGGTCAAGGGCAAGTACCTTGGTTGCGGGCACATCTCCAGTGGGGGGTGTGCAAGAGGCAGCTGATTGATGTTTCTGACTCTATTCTTCTCTATAAAAAATCAATAATATATATATATTTTTTTTAAAAAAAACAAAACAACTCAGCGCTTCCGGAATGGTTGTTCCATACACTGTGTTAATTTTTTAGTTGTTATTTTTTTATGGGACAGGAAGTCCAGTCTGGCCGGCCATCCTTGCACTAAGTGGAAGTCCCGTCGTTTCTTGTTGACTGTATCTCCTCTTGCTCGGCCTCCCAGGGGGCTGGCAGCCCGCTGCAGAGGCTGCGTGACCGTGGAGACGCACGCGGGGTCTCTGTGCGCGGGCCCAGCTCACCTGCGTGCACGCCGGGCAGGCACGCAGCCCCGGCCCCAATGAGCTACCCTCCCCCCTCCCCGCACGGTGCCTCCTGCTCCGGCCTTCTTTCCTGGGCCTTGCATTTCCCAAGCAGCTTACCCAACGAGCCTTTAGAAATTTCAAAAAGGAAAGCGCCCTTGGCCTGAGAATTCACCGGCCCGAGAGCGGCGTGCGTGCGGCTGTGGGCCTTGTTTGAAGGTAAATGGCTGGAACCGATGCCCGGGGGAGAGCCGGTCCTGTCGGCGGCGCTGGCCTGAGGCGGAATCATTAAGCAGGTGGAGGGGGCCTCCAGGGAGCCGGCTCTGCCTCCCTCCCAGTCCCTGGCCCCGCGCGCTCTGCCCCGAGGCCAGAGCAAGAGCTGCTTTCAGTGCTTTTTAAGGTTTGGTTGTCAGTGATTGCGAACTTAAATTCTCACTCTGCCTCACGTTTGCATTTCTGCAGAGCAGGGCAGAGGCACATGGAGGAAAGGCGTTAATTCCTCTGATGGAAGTGGCTGCTCACCCCTCTGCCTGCCTGCGTGGAGAGGGTGGCGGGCTGAGGAGGACTGGGATCGATTAGTGATGTCTGCACAGTGATGTCTGCACGGCCACAGGCAGGTGAGACCTTGCCATCTGTCTCTCGACCTGAAAGTGTTTATTCTGTCGGGAAATTCCCTAGCCCTAGAAATCAAGCGTAAAAAAGACTTTTGGGGACAATCAAAACCCAGGAGTGACCTCAAAATCCACCCGAATTGGGTTGTCCTACGGCATCACATACAAGGCTGAGATCGCTTTTTCTGAGGGCAGCAGGAATCCAGTGAAATGCCATTTGGATTTTTTATACAGATCCTTGTGTGTGTGTGTGTGTGTGTGTGTGTGTGTGTGTGTGTGTATCTCTGTGTCTGTGTCTGTGTGTGTCCCTGTGTGTCTCTGTGTATGTCTATGTGTGTCTGTGTGTGTCTCTGTGTGTCTGTGTGTGTGTCCCTGTGTGTGTCTGTGTGTATGTCTGTATGTGTATGTCTGTGTGTCTCTCTGTGTGTCTGTGTGTGTTTGTTTGTGTGTCTGCCTCTGTGTGTGTCTCTGTGTGTCTGTGTGTGTGTGTGTATGTCTCTCTGTGTGTCTGTGTCTCTGTGTGTGTTTATCTGTGTGTGTGTCTGTGTTTGTCTGTGTATATGTCTGTGTGTGTCTATGTGTGTCTCTGTGTGTCTGTCTGTGTGTCTGTGTGTGACTGTGTCTCTCTGTGTGTGTCTCTGTCTGTGTGTCTCTGTGTGTCTGTGTGTGTCTGTCTGTGTGTCTGTGTGTGTCTATGTGTGTCTGTGTGTCTCTGTGTGTCTGGCGAGGGAAGGGGGGCTTGGAGAGTGTTAGGTTTGAAAGGAAACAGAAAACAGAACAACAGGGAGTTTTAAAGAGTTTATTCCCCGGTAATGGGCGGAAGCCATCACCAAGGTAAAGATCAGAATTAGGGGAGAGGGGACAGGAGATGGGAACCCAACCGGGCCAATGGAGGTGCCCCTCCAAAGAACGCACGTGTCCTACCTGGAGTTCCTTTTAAAGGGAGGGGGTTGGGCCCAGGTGGAACAGGAAGGGATGGGCCCAAGGGCACCATGGCCCGTGTTAATTGGTGGCTCACTGTCTTGGAGATGTCCCCTTGGCAGGTGTCAGTCATGTTGTTAGCTCCACCCACCAGTTTGGGAGGGGGGGAGCCCTAAGGGGTCATGTGTCAAACTCCGCCCACCAGTTTGGGAGGGGGAGAACCTTTCAGAGAGTATCCCTCTTTGTTCCCACTGTACCGTTTAACCGTCTTCCTTGCCCCCCCCCCCCCCAAAGGGCCAGGCCACGGCAGCCTCTGCAGAACCACTGAGCACCTCTCCTCCGTTCTGGTCCCACGAACGGAGAGGCCCCGAGAACCCGCTGCCCCGCGTGTGTGTGTCCGAGCCATCGGCTGCCCCGGGGAACGCAGGGAGGGACCTCCCGGGTCAGAGGGCACGTAGCTTGTTTACTCCCGTCTGCGTTTCTGTGATGAGAAGATGCTGTCTCCATGGCGTGGAGTCCCGGGACAGACACGTGTTCCAGGCCGACCTTTCCGATGTCTCCTGGAGAGGTCATGTGGGAAAGGTCACCAGCAGAGGGGTCACCGCAGCCAGCCGCTGTGCCGGCTTTCCACCACCCTCCCGGAGACGGCGGGAGGGGAGGGATGGAGGCGCCGCCCCATCTCGGCGAGTCCCTGTGTCCCGGCACCCCCGAGGAAGACAGGTAAAAGTAAGACAAAAACTGCCACGAAATCTCAGAAACACCGATTGTTCCCGGGCAGACCACTCCCGGACTCGGGGTGATTTGCTGACTTAGTGAGATTCCTGGGACGAGCCGAGTTGTGTCCTTAATTTTAAAACTTGCCACAGACGGCCGGGCGGTAGGATGACCTCTGACCTCTCACCTCCATCCTCTCCCTCTTCCCGTGTCTCTGCTTCTGGGCGACGCTGCACGGCCGCTCCCGGGGGGTCGCCCGCCCGCCCGCCTGAGACCAACCCCAACCCGGGCACGCCGGGCCAGACTGCCGGCTGCCGGAGCGGCCGCCTCACCTCTGCGGGGATGTCACCACCCAGTGCCTGTCCGCCGTGAGCCTGGAGCCGCTTCGGCCGCTCCCTGTCGGGACAAGGCTCACGCGGAAACCCACGGCTCTCGGGGCCGCTGAGCTGAGCGTGGCCGCACCTCCCTATGTACCGCCCTGTGCACCGCCCTGTCCTGCCGCCCTGTCCACGCCCAGCCGCCCGGAGGCTCGGGGGCAGCGGGGTTCGGTGAAAGGAGCTGCGAGTTTTCTCTCCGGTCCGGAGGCAGTTCACATTGCGGACCACACGTGAAACCAACTCCGATGTTTTTCTTTTCCCTCCGAGGTGTCCTCCCCGTGACTTTCAAAGAGCAGCCCCTTCGAGGGGCACGTGTGAGACGAGCTGTTCCATTTTAAATGGTGACACTCCCGCCGACGTCCCCTGGCTGCGAGGCGGCCGTGTGGGAACGCGATCGCGGTGCCCGACAGCGCGGTGCCGGCAGGCCCCGGGACGCCTCGAGAACGCCTCGAGAACGCCACGTGGAATGCCAGGTGCTCAGGCTCACCGCCTGTGGCCAAAGTGGGGAAGGGACCTGAAACTGTTGAAACCCTTCGACTTTAAAAGCACCAGGGGGTGGTCCCAGGGGGTTAAACCCAGATCGCAACGTGTAAACACCACGTCGATCACCAGAGAGACTAACGTGCTGCCCTCGGTTACCGTGAAAACCAAACAATTAGCACCACGAGTGAGTGAGGGGCTCGCGCCAGCGCGGCCTGGAACAGCGGAAATGAAGCGTTTCCTCGAAGGTTTTCTGATGGTTGGGGTGTGTGTGTGTGTGTGAGTGTGTGTGTGTGAGTGTGGTGTTTTGTTTTGTGTGGGTTTTTGGGGGGGAGGTCGGGATGTCTGTGTGTTTTCTTCGCTGCAGCTGACTCATTTTTGAAGCGTACCTCACCCTAGAATCACCACCTCTTTTCATCCCGAAACTGCGATTCTTAGGAACTGGGTGTCGATGGTCGGCACCATCAATCCTACATCAGAAAACGGGTCCGTGTACGTCCTTAGCCTCACTCGCCCTGTGCGTCAGGGTCCGTGAGCGCGGAGACGGAGCGGGAGGGCTGGGGAGGGAGGGTACACGGGAGGAGCTGCTCCCCTCTGAGGAAGGCCCTTCGGCGGATTCCATCTCCAGGAGGGATGGCCTCGCCGCTGTGCCGACACCCTGGCTCCCGGGGCATGTGCCGGGCGTGCTTTCCGGAGAGAGAAGGGGCAGCGGCAAAGCCGCCGAGGCCACGGGGGTCCTCCTGCTGGGCCAGTCCCGGCCTTGTCCCTGGTCTGGTCCTCGCCAGAACGAGGGGCGCGGGCTGCGGGCGGACGCCAGGCGGGAGCCGGTCCTGGGACGTGGGGCCGAGGGTCTGCGGAGAGGTGAGGGTGCCGGGAGCACCGCAGGGCTGAAAGGAGCGCTGCCCGGAGCCGGACAGAGCCCGGCGGCCGGAGTGGACAGCGCAGCGGAGGCCACGCGCCCTGACTGGAAGCCGGCCACTCGGAGCCCCGGAGGCGCTGCGGGCGCACTGCGGAGCGGCTAATGAGCGGACGTGGCCGGGGGGCGGACACTCGGTGATTTATGGGGCGGGGGGCGGGGGGCCGGCGGCTCTGGCCTGTGTCACCGGAGCCTTTTATGTGGCGTCTGTGCGGCTTCCAGTGGGTGCCGGCCGCGTACCCTGTGGACCAGCGTCTGCGGGAGCTGGGGGACGGTCGTAAACGGTAACAATGGAGGGGCTGTTCCCCGGGGCCGCAGGGGTGCTGGGGGGTCCGCTGTCGGGGGCCCCGCTCCCGGCCGCCCCCTGACAGTCCTAATGCCGCGGCTGTAATGTGTTTAGTCTGGTGGGGAGGTTTGTGATGTGTTTCTGATTTCCTGCTTCACAAACTCGTTCTGGCCTGCAAACAGCGGGGCCTGGAGCCCCCCACCCCCCCACACACACAAACGCCCCGCCGGGAGGCCCTTACCTCCGCCCTTTTGTGGCGGCAACGCGTGAGCCACACAGCCACAGGTCCTGGCGTCGCAGCTATTCCGTGGGTGCGTGAGCGGCAGCCAGAGGGAAGCCTGCTGGGCTGGGGGTGGTCAGGGTGGGCGGGGGTGGGTGAGGGTGGGCTGGGGGTGGTCAGGGTGGTCAGGGTGGGCCGGGGTGGGAGGGGGTGGGTGAGGGTGGGCCGGGGGTGAGCTGGCGGCGGAGGCCTCACACGGCCTGTCCTCCCTCTGATGTTCCATGTGTCCTGTTCTCTGGTGCTGAAAAGGCCTCGTGGTCTGGTATTGCCTGGAACGTGCTCTCTCACTTTGTCCTTTTGGAGAGGGAGTGACAAGCCACAGGGGAGGCCTGTTCCCGTAGCTCTGACAGCGGGGGGAGGGTGGACGCTCTCCCCGCAACTCGGAACAGTGTCCCCTTTTCCTCAGCCAGCCCTGCCTGCTCATCGACGAGCAGGCAGGGCTGGCGGGCCTGTGTGCGCCTCAGCGCTCTGGCTCTGCCTGGAGGACGCCGAGCCCTGCCCCGTGCCCTGTGCCCCGTGCCCCATGCCCCATGCCCCGTGCATGCCCTGTGCCCTGGGCCCTGCTCCGTGCCCTGTACCCTGTGTCCCGTGCCCCGTGCCCCATGCCCTGTGCTCTGTGCTCCATGCTGCCTGTCCCACACCCAGCAGGCCCGTGCTGTTCAGACGCGGAGGTTGGCAGTCGGTGCACCGTGTGAGGGAAGCCTGGGAGGGAGGCTGGACTGTCTATTTTTTTGGAGTTTAGAAATCAGCTTTATGTCCACGAAACGCACGTGCTGTGTGGGATGTACTGGTTACAGCGGTCGGCAGACTCATCCGTCCACAGAGCCAAATACCCACAGCACAACGACTGACATGTCTTTGGAGAGCCACATTTTTTAAACCTAAACTCCTTCTAACGCCACTTCTTCAGTACAGACTCGCCCAGGCCGTGGTGTTTTGTGGAAGAGCCGCACTCCAGGGGCCAAAGAGCCGCCTGGGGCTCGAGAGCTGCGGTTTGCCGACCACGATGCTAGTACGTCAGCCTGGGTGGTCACACTTGCTCCTCAGCGGGTGGCAGGAAGAGGAATCGGAGAGAGATGTCTGTGAAGGTCATCTTGCCAGGACATGCCGACATTTCTGAAGTCCAGCTTAGTCTGGAAGGTTTCTTATTCCTGCACCGAGTCCGCCTCGCACAGGCCGGGGCACCAGAGCAGACCCCGAGGGGAAGGTGGGGAGCGCACGCAGCACGGGGGGGGGGCTGGCCTGCTCCCCGCACCGACACCCCGGGACGTGAGTTCATGAAAACAGCAAAACACCTGGCAGGTCTGAGAGGTGGCAGGGTTTTAACACAAAGACAAATACTAGCTTTTTAAGCTTAAGAACTGTAAGGTCTTACAGGAAGGGTGGGGAGATGGAGGGGGGGGGATAATGTGACTCAGAGACACCCCGTAGCGCTGCTGCGTGCATCTCCGCTGTCTGTGGCTGTGGCCCCAGCCTTCTCCCGCCCCCCCCCCCAAGCCTCTCTAGAATCCTGACAGAATTCTTCTCATTCAAAAAGCCAGCTCCCATCCACGCGGAGGGAGGGAGCCTCAAAGGCCGTGGACTCGGTCTGAACCAGCTTCCCAAGAACTCGGCACCCAGGAAAGAGAAAACAAAAGGACGAGAGGACGGTGGAAGTCCTGAGGAAGACATCACTGAGAAATTGTTTAAAAAGTAATGATAATAATAATATGAAGTGATATGGAAAAAAACATAGCAAAGTTTCAAAGCATATAATAGAGACCTGAAACGCACAAATATGCCACAGTCTGTATTTATACGCTGTGTATGAGGCCCCTGGAACCATAAGAAATGCGAAAAATTCACTGTTAATGACTCGTTCTCCGATTGCCCCCCCGGGGACGTCTGCCCTCGCGGGAACCGCCCACGCGGGAACCGCTGGTCTAGGACACAGGTCAGGCTTTGCCTAGCAAGACCACGCTCTACATTTTGTGACTTCAGAGTTCAGAAAGGGATTCTGCTGCTGTAAGACAGAAGGTCGAACCCGGCATGCCTGCAGGCCCGGCCCGGGCGGTGTGAGCAAACGCGGTGCGAGGGGCCGCTCTGCTTCCCTGCACCCCCTCCACCCCCTCCGCCCCCGCCCTG
>OZ004709.1:958457-1023457 GCA_963924515.1 Vespertilio murinus | reverse complement strand
ACGGGAGGTTTGTGGAGCTAAGGAGATAGTCTGGCATCACGCACATTGAAGGGGGGGCGGGAAGAAATTACCCGAAGGCGTATGTGATGACCCATGGACACAGCCGTCAACTGTGCAGTGAAGGCCTGGGGTGGGGGTGGGGGGCGGGGGAGAAGGAGCGAGTGAAGGGAGTTAATGGGGGGAAAGGGGGACCTCTGCAATGCTTTCAACAACAAAGATCAATTTTTTTAAAAAATTTTTAAAAATTCACTGGGGGAAAACAAAAGGAAACTATTATAAAGTAAGAAAGGAAATAGTGAAATAACCCATTTGCCTGGAAACCCTGTAGTTTCTAAGGTCTACGCTGTACACCAAGCATGTCAAACTCGTTGATTTGGCCCACGTTAGCCTGTGAGTGTGGCTAACTAAAAGAAGAATTTGGATCTGAAAGGCTCTCTTCCCCAGGACCGGGGCCGTGTCTGAACCGTGATCCGGCTGGCATGGTGTCTGACAGCATACGGGATCTCACACACGCTTTCCAGTTCCCTGGCACGCCTGTCATCACCACCGCCACCGAGTGGGCGTGTCAGGTGGGTCCGTCTGAGTCCGTCGAGGCTTCTGTACAGATACCATCGGCTGGGCGACGTGTGAGGTACAGAATTCCTCATCCTCCGGCGACTGGAAGTCCAAGGTCAAGGCGGGCAGGCGGGCAGTCTGGCGGCCGCCTTCGCACGCCGATGGCCGTTTCCCGGCTGCGTCCTCACAGGGACAGGGAGCGAAGGCTTCTCGGGGCCCTTTTATTTTAAAAATTGGTTCACATCTTCATTGTGGAAAGTATTACAAAGTCCCCCTCCCGGCCTTTGACCCCTCTCAGCCCCCCCTGCTCCCCCCCCCGCCTTCACCCCCATTGCCTGTGCCCAGGGGTGATGCATATGTGCACACAATGTCTTTGGTTAATCTCCTCCCAGACCCCCCCTCCTCCCGCCTTCCCTCTGGGCCTCTTTTACGAGAGCGCGGCCCCATTTATGGAACACCCACCTCTATGCCCTCGTCACCTCCCCCGCCCCGCCTCCAGCAGCGTCACGCTGGGCGTTAGGACAGAGCAGACAGGGTTGGGTGGAAGCCAGCCTCCCATCCGGCAGGCGCTGGTAGCTGACCGAGGCACCTCTCGGGGAAGCCACGGACCGTGGGGGTCGTGGCAGCTCCCAGGGCCGGGGAAGCCGGAGAAGCCCGCCCAGGGAGGCACGGCTCTGTCCAAGCTCAGCCAGCTCCTCCTCAAGGCGCTGACCGGGACGTCCTGGGTGGGACCCCGGCACAGCTGGCCTCTGTACCCCTCTGCCACCTCGGGGCCTTGGTCTCCAGCTACTCTGGGGTGTCCCGTCCTTCCCCGAGGACGCAGGATCGGAGTGGAGTCACCAGCCGGTGAGTGAGGCCACATGCTGTGCCAGGTCCAGAGGACTGTCTGTCACCTCCTGGCAGATCCAGACGCCTCCTTCTTCCCTCTGAGAGCACCCCGGTTTATTGTGGGCTGTTGGACTGGGGACCCCGGTTTTTTGTGGGCTGTTGGGCTGGGACCCCGGTTTCTTGTGGGCTATAGGAACGGGGACCCCAGTTTCTTGTGGGCTGTTGGGCTGGGGACCCCATTTCCTGTGGGCTGTTGGGCTGGGACCCTGGTTTCTTGTGGGCTGTTGAACTGGGACCCCGGTTTCCTGCTGCCTGGTGGCCAGAGGCCTCCCGTGTCCGGTTGTGTGAGCCAGCGGGAAAGCCAGAGAGAGGGGAGCTGCTGATGTAAACTTGGGAGCAGCACCCCTGGCTGGTGCCCGTTCTGTGTCCCAGGCAGCACCCGTGCAGCCAGGGCTCGGGGACGAGGATGACACCGCGGCATGAGGAACAGGAGGTGGGCCGGGGTGCTGCCCCCCGGCCCAACATCACGAGGAGCGCATGGGACCCCTGGGTACTGTGGGCCCACAGCAGCTGATGGCGGGCAGCCGGGCGAGGGCAGGGAGCTGGGAAAGAATCAAGGAAGGCTTTAAGGAAAAGAGCAAAACTTTCGTGATGCCCTCGGACTCGGAAGCATCAGCGCATGGCGTGTGGACAGACAATGGTGCGGGGAAGGCCGGGGAGGGGCGGGGAGAGTGGGAGAGGGGAGGGCCCAGTGGGGGCAGAGGGGGGGGCAGAGGGGGATCTGCAAAACAATCTGCAATTGTTTAATGTAACAACAAAGACACATTAAGAACAAGTAAATAGCCCGGCCGGCGTGGCTCAGTGGTTGTGCGTCCACCTAGGAACCAGGAGGTCAGGGTTCAACTCCTGGTCAGGCCAGGACACAGGCCGGGGCTGTGGGCTCCATCCCCAGTCAGGGGCGTACAGGAGGCAGCCGATCCATGACTCTCATCATGGATGTCTCTATCTCTCCCTCTTCCTTCCTCTCTGCAATCAGTAAAAATATGTCTTAAATAAATAAAATAAAATCAACAGAAAAGTGAGAAACCCTGGGACCCGCTGGCCAGCAGGGCCAGCATGCTCAGGGCCTCCCTCCAGATGGGCATTCAGGGTGCAGGCGGCTGCGTGGCGGGCACCCCTCTCGGCCTGTGGGCTGCGGCTTCTGGGGGAGGGAGGCCCCTCACTTGTTCTCCAGAGGCCGGGGGCAGCGTTTCAAGGAACCGGGGAACGGACGTGACCCCCCGGCCTCGGCCACAGGCGGCTGGTGTTTCTGAGGAGGGAGCGTGCGCCTTCCACCCCGGGCGTCCCCGCAGACAAGAGCGCAGGGTCGGTCTGCAGAGAAGGCCTGCTGGTCGGAGAGGGGCAGACGGGGAGCAGGGAGGAGGCCCCTTGGAAGCTTGTGATGGAGAGCAAGGACCATGCGGGACGAGGACGAGGACGGGGAGAGGCGGGCCGAGGAGGGTGAGGGGCGGGAGCACCCGGGAACGATGGGGGGAGGGCCCCCCTCTAGGAAGGCTCCATCCCGTTTCCACACACGGTGCCAGCGGCCCCTGTGGAGACGCTTCCTTATTGCCTGGCGGAGACCGGCCGTGACTGACAGTGATGCGCTCTCGGCCCCGGGAGGGGAGCTGGGAGCGAGGGGCCCAAGGTTGCTCTTCAGAGTGACGTCTGATGCCACAGTTTTAATGAAAAGTAAAGAGAGGTGCCGGGGAGGATGGGGAGCACCTGTGAGGTATCATCTCCCGCTCGGCTCGGAGTGAGCGTGGGGGCCGGTTCCTGGGAGGGGGAAGAAACGGCCACGTGCAGACACAGGCAGGACAGGAAAACGCTCCGTGCTCACCAGGAGGTGGAGAGGAGGGACGCAAACCCTCCCCGAATACAGGGCCCAGTGGCTCACCTGGGAGGGAACTGATCGGACACCCCCCTTCCCCACGCTCCCGGGGAGGCCGCAGGAAGCACCCTGTTTCCCCGAAAATAAGACAGTGTCTTATATTAAGTTTTGCTCCCAAAGATGCACTAGGTCTTATTTTCAGGGGATGTCTTATTTTTCCATGAAGAAGAATACGGTACACATTTATTGTTAAATGAAAATAAAGGACATTTATTACCTGTATATGGTTCGGTAGTACGGTAGTTGTCAACACAAACCAGACAAACTGTGAATCCTACGGTATCAAGAATTGACTCATTTATTCAATGACAATCATGTCATCATCTTCTGGAACATCATCATCACAATCCAATTTCTGAATTTCCTGGTGAATTTCTTGTGACTCCATTTCTATCAGAATCAGTGGACCAAATCTCTCATGTTTGGCAATAGCACTGTCTTTCAATGAGTACTTCTTGTCAAGGTAGCCTGCTCACAGTGCATTTGCAATGCAGCTGTCAGTGATTTTCTCCCATGAATTCTCCACCCAAGTCACAAATTGTTGCAGTTTAGGTTTCACAAACTTTAGGGGCTGATTTCTCCCCATTCAGACAGCAGTGACGTCAGGACTCCACTTCACGTCACTGGTTGCTAGATGCCAGTTGGGGCGGCCCTAGCGACCAGTTTACTGTAAATTGATTTTCATTCTGAGACAGAGTCTGTGGGCCTTATTTTCGGGGGGATGCCTTATATTTCACTCAGAAGGAAACCTGTGAGTAGGTCTTATTTTCGGAGGATGTCTTATTTTCGGGGAAACACGGTAGCAGCTCATCAATTCTGCAAAAACCTGACGCTGCCCACACCGAGGGGGTGCGCTGGCCGGAGGGTGTCTGCCCAGAAGAGCACAGGTGGGTTCGGGAGGCCACAGGCCAGAAGAAACTCGAGGACCTTTTTTGAAAAGAGGGGACAGGCTATGAACTAGGCCGGTGTTTGGCAAACAGCAGCTCGTGAGCCACCATCTGCCTCCTGAACAACCCCTACCGAGGATGTGCCCGCAACCAATGTACACGCCCTTGACCGGAATGGAACCCGGGACCTTTCAGTCCCCAGGCCGATGCTCCATCCACTGAGCCACACCGGTTTCAGCAAGACAGTCTGGTATTTTAATAATTATGTTAAGCTATGCCAATCAAAGACATCCATTTGTGCTCATTTTTACCAAAACTTAAATGTAAGATTTTGGGATATAAAAACAAATTAAATATCGTATGTTAAATGTATAAAATTAATTTACTTGTGTGTAACATGTAAAGCTTTAATAGTGTTTGTCAATAGGCATCATAGTCTAGATCAGTGGTCGGCAAACTGTGGCTCGCAAGCCACATGCAGCTCTTTGGCCCCTTGAGTGTTTAGCAAAGGCCAGCTTAGGAGTGCCCTAATTAAGTTAATAACAATGTGCCTACCTATGTAGTTTAAATTTAAAAAATGTGGCTCTCAAAAGAAATTTCAATCGTTGTACTGTTGATATTTGGCCCTGTTGACTAATGAGTTTGCTGACCACTGGTGTGTGATATAAAATGTAAGAAGAAAAATTTTGCTTATTATAAATTTTTCAAAATGGGAGAAACATCTTTCCCCATCTTAGGACGTGTGATTGCTCCCTCTTCATCTCATCCTCCACAAACTTTGTAGTTCTGATTACTCTGATTATTTTTAGTTTATGCTAGTTGTTCTATAAATACACAATATCAGCGACACTGAAAATGATGGATTCAGTTTCTATCAAGGTGTCTTTTAATGGCACATGCTCATTTCTCATTAGTAGATCACTTGTTATATCCTTAAATTCTTTAGAATTCTCAAGTGAACACCGCCGGTTTTTTTAAAACACGTTACGATCTATTTTCTTGACGTGACGCCTCCTCTATTATACATACCCCCGAAAGTACCTATTGTCACTTGCAAATACCATGCCTGTGTAAGATCTCTATTTTCTTTGACAACTTCTGCAGTAAAGAGCTTCCCCCCTTTTTAACTGTCTCAGCGGATCGAAGGGAGCGTCAGGCTGGTTATAAAAGCCTCAGAAAGAAAAAGATGTCAGTGTCACACACCGTGCCTTCAACGTTGCAATACATGCTGCAATTAAATTTTAAAAATTTCACTGAATTATAGTACGGTAGTATAACAAGTTGCTCTGTGCCGTGCATTAAAAAAACATCCCTTTCTTGATGCAGTTCGCCACAAAGTAGAAAAGTACTTGTGCATATATATGAGAAATTACAAAAAGAGAATGAATGACTCCGATTTTTACTCAGATTTTTACGAAGGAAGAAATGTCAAGACAATAACAAAAACACCGAGCACAGAATTTATTATGCACGACGGCAAAACACATTTGCTCTCGCCGTGCATGAGCACAGACGTTTCCCTGGAACGTTCGTTCCTGCACATGCCTGCAGCCGGCTCCTCCCGCCCACGTCACAGGTTCAGAAGGGAGGCGGGCTGGTTCGGGGGGCGGGGGCTGGACACCCAGGAGTGTACTGAGGAAGCGCCGTGGCCAACCACGGCCACTGGGGACAGGCCACAGCTTCTCTTGGCTACCGGCAGTGGCTTTCAATACGAGAAACTGGTATTTTGCACCCACGTTGATAGACACCTGTCAACAACAAATGTCAACTGAACAACCCTTCATGCATTGCTCTAACTTTAAATGTTAACACACGACTATGTGTCTACCTAACACAAACATGTATTTTATATGTTACATATAAAACATTCACGTACGTTTTACAGACACACACACACACACACGCATGCACGCACGCACACGCACACGACTTTCACATGGCTTTGAAAGTTCTTCCTAAAGGGCCTTGAAAAGACGGGATGTAGTGTGGCATGTGGATCAGACAGATACTACACTTAAACATGACACACATTTGAAGCACTTTTTCAAAAATACATTGGGGGGAAAAAAAACACCCTGAAAGTGTTACAAGAAATTGTTACACTCTTTTACACCAGCAAAAGGAAGTAAAATGGGTGGTGGGGATATCTGAATGAAATCGTGACTGTTTTCTTTGTAATCGGTTCAGGGTCCAAATGGTTCAGGGTCCAAATGGCAACTCGGACACTACCACCACCTAAAACTTATCCAAGGTAGGCATGTTTCGCAACTGACATTTTAAACGGAAGATTTACCTCAGCTGGTACCTTACTTGGTTTTTGGAATTCATTCCTGTGAGGTCAGGTTTCGTGGGCACACAATTCCTTTCACCTTAACCCTTCCTTTCGCAATACCGTTACTGTTGGAATTAGCAGTTGGGGGGGGGGAGGGGGGAGAAGTCAATCTTTTTCGAATGAGGCCCTCAGCTCCCGGCATTCTGCTTGCTTCACCAATAAAAGATTCTCTAAAAAGGTGCACAGTATCTTAAAAGTGGACGCTACGGAGGCAGCGTAAGAACAAAAACGCTGGGAGTCAAATTCCACAGGTTCATAAGGAATGGAAAGTTCAGTTCCACAGACGCTCGGTCCTTCATGAAGGGGCCGAGTCAGGGAGGCCCGTCTCCGCTGGAACTTGACGCCGTGACACAGGTTCTCTGCGTAACCCCTCCACCTGCCCGCCCTCCCGTCTGTCTGTCCGCCTGAGCCATGCCTTCCCGAGGTGCTGCGCAGGGGACGCCGAGGGCGGGCAGCAGGACGCGGAGGGTGCCGGTGTGCCTGGAGCGGGGTTTCCAGTTGTGGTTTACGAACAGGCACCTCGTTTCTCGTGTCTCCACGCGGGGAGACGGTCACGGGGCGTGCCGTGGTTCGAGGTCCCCGACATAAACTTTACTGAGCGAGAAAAACTGTTCACGTGGTCCCAGTGGCTAACGACGCTCCCAGGTGCTGGCGAGGGAAAGACAAAACACCGTTTCCCGTCTGGCGTCCGAGTTGCCTTCCCCCTGTAAGGGGGACGTCTCGTGTGTTTTCTGTGTCTGCTTATCAGGGAGGCATGGACCGTCACTGCGCGTCTACCTGCCCTGTTTCCCCGAAAATAAGACAGTGTCTTATATTAATTTTTGCTCCCAAAGATGTGCTCGGTCTTATTTTCAGGGGATGGATTATGTTTCCATGAAGCAGGTCTTATTTTCGGAGGATGTCTTGTTTTCTGGGAAACACGGTAGCAGTGCTTAACAGCAGCCACGGGCTCCCCACGGACGGTAATGGATGAATCCACGCCCGAGATGGATCCCCCTGGCGAGGGGCCCGATGCTATCAGGGAGTCCTATCTCCTTCCCCCAAAAAACGGGGGGCCTGCCAGGCTGCCCTGGGCCCCTGGACGCCGGGCGGGCCCTAAGAAAACACCTGCCCTGCCTTCAGTCACATCCTTCCACACCTTCCCGTGTGCTGCTCCCCCCGGCAGCAACGGTGACACTCAACTATTTTCAAAGTTGGTGCTTTTTACTCGCTCTGAAGAGGATGGCGCTGTGTTCACGGGCGGCTTTTGGAGCTTATGTTTTAGAGACAAAATCAGTGTCTCTTCACACACACACACACACACACACACGCACACGCACACACACACACATATGCACATGCACACACACGTGCACACGCACACACACACACATATGCACATGCACACACACGCGCACACGCACACACACACACATGCACGCACCCGACCCCGGCTCGCTCCCTGCCAACCACTTCATTTGATATTGAACTTAAAGTGTTTAAAGAAATGCTTCGAAAACATCTCTCCCTATCTCTGTAGGTTCACGTGAGATTTAGGTAAAAATCCTTATTTTTGTCTTTGGGGGGTTGGCACTTTACCTCCCCCCGGGGGGGAATGCGATGCAGTCTCCCCCCCCCACTCCGGAACCCGAGACTCTTGGGACGGAGCCCCGTCCCCCCCCGCCAAGGGCTCCCCACTCGCCTCTGGCGGAGGAAGGCACGAGGAATAGTAACTCGGGGAAGCCGGCGAGCCGCAGACGGAGGAGGAGGAGGAGGAGGAGGAGGAGGAACAAAAACCGTGAGCCCACCGAGAAGACCGACCGCGGTAACAAATGGGGACGCACGTCGGGAACATGTTAACAGTTTTTCACGTCCCAGTAAACACGGGATCAGATGCTATCGGCGGCATAGCCGCCCCAACCCGGGACCACACGTGCCCGCCGCCCCGGCCCTGCACACATATGGCCACCACATGAAAGGAGGGCATTGTAAAAACTTGGAGTGCAGGCTTTTTTTCCCCCTTCCTTCCTCTCTGAAGCATTTCTGTGAAGTGGCCTGCTTAAACACACACACACACACACACACACACACACACACACATCACGTACGTGTAACATCTAGAATCTCAGCCTGTGTGCACACGGATCCCCGCAACTGGAGTTGCATGCTTGATTGTCTCCCGGCCACGCGGTCCCCCGGCTGCAACGCCAGGACGGGCATCCCGGCGGCTGCAGTGGAAACGTGTGATTGCACAGGAAGGTGCAATTCATGTGCAAAACTGGGGGGAAAGCCCTGTAAAGGTTGGATTGGGGGGGACACACAACTTCCTCCTCGGAGCTCTGATGCCTCCGGGTGGCCTGCTGGTTGGGATTGCATCTTCGTGTCACGGGGAAGGAGGATGCCGCCGGCCTGACCCCGAGCCGCCCCTGACACTAACCAGCCCGGTCCGGCCTCCTGGCCTCCGCAGGACCCGCGGCCGGCCTCAGCTTCACTTCTGGCGGCGCCCTCCGCCCGGCCCTTGTGATCTGTGCAGTGTGATCCATCGCAAAAACACAGAGGGAACTAACAGTGTCCTTTCCGAGGGCCGGGTCCGGGAGGACACCGCTGGGTTTCTGGCGCGGGGCTGGGGCGGGAAGTCGGACACAGACAAGGATTCCCCCCTCCGCAGCCCGGGGCCCGGGAGGGAGTTCCACCAACTCTCCCCGCTCCTCCGGCGCGCGCACCGGTCCTCGCCTCTCGCTGCTTGTTTATGTTTTTAAACAACAACAACAACAACAACAAGAAGAAGCAGGGGGATGTTTATTTTCTGGGCCCGCCGAAGACCGTTACTTGGAGGCCCACCGGCGGCGTCCCGCCCGGTCCCGGTCCCGTTAGTTGGGACCCGCTCCAGCGGCGGCTCCGGCGGCTCCGGCGGCGGCGGCGGCGCGCGCCCTGACTTTTGTCTGCGCGGAGAGGAAAAGCGAAAACACATCGCGCCCACTTGCCTTGGAAAAAGCTTCCACACCAGGGAGGCCCGGCAGCTCCGCTGTCGCCCCAGAAAAAGAAAAAAATAAGAAAATAAAATAAAAAGAAAAGAAAGATTTCCCCAGGAGCGAGGGCAGGCGGGCCGCCGGCGGGGCGCCCTGGATGGCGAGGTCCGGCCGTGCCCGCCGCCCGCCCGCCCGCCGGCCCCGCCGCCGCCGCCTCGGTCCGTCCACCGGCCAGAAGGGGGACCGTCCTCTCCGCCGCGCCGGCCGCGCTTTCGGTTCAGGAGCGGAGCGGGCGGGGGACGGAGGTCCGCCCGGGCCCGGAGCCCGGCGGCGGCGGCGGGTGCGGAGCGGGCGGAGCGGGCGGGGCGCGCGGCGGAGGCGGCGGGCGGGGCGGCCGGGCCGGCGGGCGGCGGAGGCGGCGGGCAGGGCGGGCGGCCCAGGCTCCGATCCGCGCGCGCGGCCGCGCGTCCAGGCCGGGTCTTGGCGGGGCCCGCGGCGCGCTCGCCTTTTCACCAGGCCCCGCCGCCGCCGGAGAGCGCGGGCAGGCGGGCTGACAATGATTTCCTCAGTGATTACGTACCGAGCGAGTCCCTGCGGGCTGGGGGCCCCCTCTGGAGCCATCCTGATGGCTTTGGGGGCCTCGCTTCCATTTCCCATTATTATGTGGACTACCGGAGCCGCGGCGCAGTCCAGGGCCTCGCAGGTTGGTGATGAGGAGGGCGCGCGCGGCGCACTCCGCCCGCTCCGCCCGCCCCGCCGCCGCCGCCCGCCCGCCGCCTCCTCCGCTCCGCCGCCGCCGGGCCGCAGCCCGAGCCCCGGCCGCCGGCCCCGGCCCCCTCCGCCCGCCCCGACCGACCGACGGCGCCCGGCCCGGCCCGCGCCCCGCCACGCGCGCACGCAGCCCGCGCACCCCGAGGGGCCGCCGGCTCGGGTGCGGGCTTTTCATTTTTATTTTTTAAGATTACTTTACTGTGGGTTTTGTTAAAAAAAAAAAAAAAGAGGGGGGGCAGGGAGGAAAAAAAAGTGTTTTCTCCTCCTGGCCCGTTTCCCTGCCCCTTCCCTCGCCGCGGCCGCGGCCGGCGGACTCCGCGCCCGGAGAGGCGCCGCCGCGCGGGGCGGACGCCCACCCGGGCCCCCGGCCACCGGCGCCCGGCTCGCCCCGCAGACACGTCCTCGCTGTTGTTTATTTTTTTTTTTAAATTTTATCTTGGGGGCGCGATTTTGCCGCGAAGGAAAAGCGGTTTTTACAGAGACACGCTTTTCTTCGGACGAGTTTTCCCCTCGGTCTGAATTAAGGACGCGCGTTTGGCTGGAGGTGGACCCGGTAGCGGGTTTTCGCTCTCCGGCTCCTCTGACGGCTCCGCAAACCTGGTCCTGCAAAGTGGTTTTCTAGCTGCTTTTTTTTTTTCATCTTTTTTTTTTTCTTTCTTTACCTCTTTTTTTTTTTTTTTTTTTGAGGTTGGGGGTGGGGGTCGCCGGCTGGGAAAGTTTGGAGCCGCCGCCGCGCCGCCCGGCGCGGAGCGCGGAGCCCGGAGCCGCCGCCGCGGCCACGGGGAGCGCGGGGCCGGGAGGCCGGGAGGCCGGGGCGCGCGGCCCGAGGACGCGGCCGCTCCGGGCGGCGGCGGTGGACCAACTCGGGCCGTTTGCTTTTAGGATGTCGCGCCGCAAGCAGGCGAAGCCGCGGTCCCTCAAAGGTAAGGAGCCGCGTCCCCCCCCCCCCGGCCGCGGGGCCGCTGCGGGCGGGCGGCGCGGGGCGCGGGGCGCGGGGCGCGGGGCGCGCGGAGGGGGTGCGAGTGCGGGCGCGCCCCCCGGAGCCCGGCGGAGCGGGCGGGGACGGGGTGGTGTCGGGGTGCAGCGGGGGCGGGATTGGGGGGCGTTCGGGCGGGAGGGGGCCCCGAGCGGGGCGGCGGGGGAAGCGGGTCGGCGCGCACGGCTCGCCGCGGCCGAGGACGCGGACAAAAAGCGGAGGCGGCCGCGGGCCGCCGGCGGGGAAAAGTTTCCGCGCGGCTCGCGGGGGCCGCCGGCCGCCTCCCTTCGGCCGGGGCCGCGGCGCGTCCGGCGGGGCAGGGCCGGCCTCCCCGCCGCTCGGAGCGGGGCCCGCGGTCCGGCCCGCGGGGCGAGGGCGCCGCCGCCTCCCCGGCCCCGGTCCCCGGTCCCGGGTCCCCGCGCCCCGGTCCCCGCTCCGGCCGCCTCCTCCCCGGGCCCCGGTCCCCGGCCGGCCGTTCCGGGAAAGTTGGCCTCCCCTCGCCCCTCTCCCGCCGCCCCCGGTCCACCCCGGCCGCGGGAGGGGAGGGGGGCCCGGCGCCCGTGGCCCCGCGCGGGGAGGGGAGTTGGGGGCGGCGGGGCCGGGGGCGCACGGCGGGGGCCGGGACACTGAAGTTATTGATCGGTGGCTGTGGAGGAATGTGGCGGCGTCACGTGGCCGCCTCCTCCTCCTCCTCCTCCTCCTCCTCCTCCTCCTCCTCCTCCTCCTCCTCCTCCCCGGCCCCGGCCCCCTCCTCCCTCCCCGCTCCTCGGCCTCCCTTCCACCGCCGGGCCGCCCCCGGGAAGCCGGTCGGGCTCCGCGGCCCGGGGCCGGGGGCGCGGCGGGCGCGGGGCCGGGGGGCGGGCGGCCGGGCTCCGGGCTCCGCGGGGCAGCGGGCGGCGGTCGGGGCCCGGCGGCCGGGGCGGAGGACAAAGGGCGGCCCCGGCGCCCTCCTTGGCCCGCGGGTCCTCCGGGTCCGCGCCGCCCCGCCCTCGGGCCCCGCGGGCGGCATCCCGTCCTCCGGGGGCCGGGCCTCCGGGTCCTTCCCCGCCGCTGTCCCCCCGCCGCCCGGCCGGAGGGTGGCCGCCGCCGCAGCCGGAGCCGGAGCCGGAGCCCCGCGCCCGCCGGCCGGCCTCGGGGTGCGCGGGCCGCGCGGAGCCGGCACACAAAGCCCTTTCTTCTCCCGGCCGGGCGGGTCGGCAGGCTGCGGCTCCCGGGCCGGGGCGAAGTTTGAGGCCGAGGCCCGGTGCACCCCGGCCTGTGCCCTGACCCCGTTTTAGTTGGTGCACCCCCACCCACGGGGCCGCGCGTTTCCCGGGAACCGAGGCCCGGCCTAACGGACCCCAGAGCCCCGGTGAACACACACCCCCTGCCCTGGCGTCCGGCCGGCTGTGGCGGGGGACGTGCCCGGCCGTGGAGGTCCCGCCGAGCGCAGGTCCGGCCCTGCCCGCCCCCAGGCCCGGGACTGAGAACGTCCCGGAGCGGGGTCCCCCGGGTCCCCCCGCCGGGAAAGGGCTGCCCGGGCTGCTGGAACCCCGGCCTCCGCAGGCCTCGGATTTTTAAAAGTTTATTGAAGTTTTCGGGGCGGGTGGTGCGCGCACCCCCGGAGCGCCCTGTTCACCGCCTTGTGGGGGAGTCTGCCCGGGAGGCTCTGTGGCTTGTGGGGGGCGCGCACCCCGCTCTCTGCGGGGCTGTGCGGGCGCCGGGAGCCGGTGGGTGGGCCGTGTGCGCGGGGCCAGCTCTGAGAAGCCCCCGCCGGGTCCCTGGCACCCAGACCGGTGCTGCCCTGGGGAGGAGCAGAGGTGGCCAGCGGCCGCGGCCCGGAGGGCAGCGGATTCCGGGGTCACATTGTCCGTGGCCCACACACCCAGCAGCTCCCGCATCCCCTCCCCAGCCCGGCCGGTGTCAGCGGTGTCAGCGGCCCGGCTCCCGTAAAACGCTTCCTTCCGCGGGAAACAAAGATGATTTTCCCGGGCCTGGCCTGGCCTGGGACAGGGGTGCCCTCCGCTCAGCTGCTGGCGGGCCGGCTCCCCGAGGGGCCCTGGCCCAGGTGGGCCGGCTGGCTCGGTGAGGAGCCGGAGACAGGAATAGAAAGGGCGCAGGCCGCCCTGGCCAGCCGCTGTGGCCGCTGCGGCTTTGTTTTCCTCGGGGTTTGCTTCCACCTGGAAGCGGGGCCCGGGTGAGCCGTGTCGGGGCTTTGGGGCGCGGGGGCCGCTGTGAGGAGCAGGAGGGCCTGTGGGCGGCTCTTGTTAAACGCCGGCCCTGGCCTCACTTTATTTCCATTCTCGTCCTCCCTGGGAGGGAGGCTCTCCGTGTAAGAGCACACACGTGTTCCAGGAGTGCCCGGAGCCCGCGGATCCCGCCGATCCCGCCCCCGGCATTGTCTGCAAGGTCGCAGGGGTCACGGCGGCCAGGGGAGGGCTCCGTGGTGACCGGTCCTCGGGAGCAAGCCGAGCCCTGGGCCAGGAGCCGGCGGAGGAAGGCAGCTGCAGTTCAAGTTTCTCTTCAAGAACCACCGGTCGTTGTGCAACCGAGACAGAAATGCTGGTGGTCTGAGGAGGCGAGGGAGGGCGTTTGGGAGCCGCGCAGGCCGCTTGGCATGGGCTGGCCGGCGCCCTGGTGCCACGGCGGTGCCTGGTGCCCGTCTCCCCCGCGTGCGCGGAGCTGGGCCTCGGCGCCCACGGCCCCCCGCGCCCACGCTGTCCTCCGCAGGCCGGCGGAGCCAGGCCTTCCCGGGATGGCTGTCACGTGGGAGGGACGTCGCCACCGGGAGCTGGCCCGTCGGCGGCGTGTGGACGTGAGTCGGGTACCAGCAGGACAACCAGGGGACAGCGAAGTTTGGGGGTTTTTTTGGTTTTCACCCGGAGGCTTAGCAAGGATCCCCCCAGGAAGTGGTGCTGCAGCTGGATGTGCTTGGGGTTCCTCGTTTTCCACGGATCGCGGGGTTCGCCTAAACGCCGGCGTGGGGGCCTCCTGTTGGGAGCAGACCTCATTGTCCTGGCCCGGGCGCCCCTTCCTGGGTGCGAGTGGTGCCAGGCTCCGGCTGCCCAGGGCAGAGCCCGGCGCGGCCGCCTCGCCTCTGCTGTGTGGGGCCGGGCGCACCGGACGGCCGCCCCGTGTTCGGTGGGTGAGCGCTGTCAGGTGTGTCTGAGCCAGGGCGGCCCCCTGCCCCCGGAGTCCTCCCGCCTCCACCGCAGCCCCGTGCGAAGAAGCGCAGAGGCCTCTGTCCCCAGCAGCTGCATCCTCAGGGAAACCTGTCTGCCGAGCCGGCCAGCGTGCCGTGGGGGACAGCGGGCAGCCCGGTGCGCCCCGGCTCAGCCCCCGCCGTGTGGGTGTTTATCTCCATGCCTGCCAGGAGCGAGCCGCGTTGGCGTCGGTTACCGGCGGAGCGCATCTCTGCTGTCAGCCTGTTTTTTCAGGCAGCAAATCGGTGGCATCAAATTGGTCAATTGTGACCTATTTCTGTTTTTCTTGCTGGCGCTTTTTTTTCTGTCTCTCGTGGTGCTTCTCTGAAGGAGGTGTTTTTTTTTTTGTTTGTTTTTTTAATTTTTCCCCCCCAGCCATTTTACCTGATAACCATTATTTTCCTCCCTCTTCAGATGTACTCCAGAAAGCCCTGCGAGTAGGAAAAAGTGGCCCTGGGCAGGCAGGAAGGTGTGACATGTTCAGCGAGAGCCAAGTTGTAAAGCGGGAGGCGGGAGGGAGGGAGGGAGGGAGAGAGGGGGGCGCGCCTAGGCCTGCGAGCGGCCAAGTTAAACAGGAGGCACCATTAGGCGATCGGACCCTCAGGTGCGCGCAGACCCGCGGCCCCGGGGGCGGTGGGAGCCGGAGCGGAGCCCCCGAAGCCCCTTGTTTGTCTTGGCGGCTGCGGCGCGAACCCTCGGCGACTTGGCACCGTCTGGAGTTATCACACTTACGAGTGACCTTTTTCCTTTTTCCCGTTTACCTTCCTTTGTACTCAGAAAGGTGTTTTTTTCTTCCCCTTTCTGTTTTTTTGTAAAGAAGTAATTTACTTAGAAATGTAATGAAGTGGCAGGAATTCGGCTCGGCGGCAGGGAGAAGGGGAAGGGAGAGCATGTGAGCGGGGCAGGCGGGCCGTAAGCCCAGAGCCTCTGGCCCGGCCGGGAGCCCACCCTCCGGCCGGCCGTGTCCTCCCGGGAAAGCCCGTCGCCCGGAGGGTTTCGCCCCGAGGGTTTCGTCAGGAGGTCCTGGCCGCTGACCTCTCAGGAGCGTCCACCTCCGCAGGCCTTCCCGGAACGCGCTCCCACCACAGACCACGCTGCCCGCTTGGTGCGCGGGAGACGTGGAACCACAGCAAAGGAGGTCTGGATGCCCTGGCCGGTGCCGCCCAGTGGATAGCGTCGGCCTGCAGATGGAAGGGTCCCGGGTTCGATTCCAGTCAAGGGCATGGACCTTGGTGGCGGGCACATCCCCAGTAGGGAGTGTACAAGAGGCAGCTGATGGATGTTTCTCTCTCATCGATGTTTCTCTAACTCTCTATCCTTCTCCCTTCCTCTCTGTAAAAAAAAAATCAATAAAATATATTTTTTTTTAAAAAGAAAATAAAAAGAAGGTCTGGTTCTCTCAGGTTCCAGCTCCCATGACTTTGTGTCTTAAAAACCACCTGGCCCCCGGAGAGGGCCTCTTCGGCCTTGGTGACACCGCCGCCCTGAGCAGACAGACAGCGGCCTGAGGGCCGAGTGCACAGACTGTTGGTGGCATGAAGACAGCGGGTCGCTGCCTTGTCCTCAGAACGTACAGCCCAGCACCCCCCCCCCCCACCCACACACACACACTCCGTCGGCACCAGTGCAGCCTGGGGCCCCGCTCTCACGGCGAGGGGCGCGTGTGGAAGTCTCAGGCCCATGTCTGTGTGTGTGACCCAGGGTGCTCTGCGCACAGGGCAGCGCCCGGCCACAGCCACAGCCACAGCCACAGCCACAGCCACAGCCATGCGGGCTTGGCCTCGGGGCCGGGAAAGGCTGCAGACGCTCAGGGAGGAGCCCGCGGCCCCTGGACCCCATGCCCGGGGCAGAGGCGGTGCCCGACCGCCACCACGTCCAGACGAGGCCGAGAGGCGCCGAAGCCACTCCATCGGCGACGGCCCAGCCCGCAGACAACCCGGCATCCACCGAGACAGCCGTGCCCGCCGGCGGGCTCCCACGTGGCCGGGTCGGAGTTCCAGAACCGATGGCCCGGCCTCGAGTCTTCCCCAGAGCCCTCCTCCCTTCCCGGGCGGCCGGCCTGGCGCATCTGCCCCGCCGAGGGCACGCGCACGCGTGGGGCTCCCCTCGGCCTCGCAGACAAACACATCTGCTCGCCACAGGAGTGGCCGGGGGCCTTCGTCATCCTGCCAGAAACACAGGGCAGAGATAGGGTGTGGGCCGTGGAAGTGAGCGACAAAGGCAGGGGGAGCCGCTGCTCCCAAGGCGAGTGCTGCTGCTTCTCCTCTGCTTTGCCAGCGTCTCCCCTCCACCCTTCACCCCTGCAGCTCTCCACAGCCCTGGCGTCTCCCCTCCACGATGATGGCGTCTCCCCGCCGCGATGATAGCCTTCTCCAACTCTTTGCCTCTAAGAATCCCGCTCAGGTCCCCTCGCCGGCCCCTGCGGCCCCCGCAGGCCTTCCCGCACACCTGGGGGGGGGGGGTGATCTTTCCCTCTTCTCCCCTCCTCCTGCGGCTTCTCCAGGAAGGCTGTGAGCACGGGCTACTCTGTCCCATCCTGCAAGACGCTGGTTGACAGGAGTCGACGTGACGGGAGCGTGGTGCCTGCGTTTCCCCGCGGAGCACGCCGTGGCCGCGGAGGAGAGGTGAGGGTGGAGGAGGGCGGCTGGCCGCGCCGCCGAGGGTTCTGTGCGAGGCCTGTTTTCCCCATTCCTGCGCGCTATTAATCCGTCCGACAGAGCCCGCACGGCTGGCTCGGGGCCATTCCTTCTCTGCCACGGAACACATTCCTCACGGCCGGGTTTAATGGACTCCATGTTGAGTTTTTAGGTATTTTTTTTTTTTTTTAAGAGAGAAAACCATTGTAAGGCTCGCAGGGCCGTGTCCTCTTCAGCCAGCCGTGCGGGCCGTTACAAACGTAAGCGCCGTCCCCGGCCGTAAAGCGGGCGGAGCGCGTGTGAACGGGATCGGGTTCGATACAAAGGGTCTCCTCCGGCCCAGCGTTATCTCAGACGGGTTTACCTTCTCCTCCGCGGACTCCTGTGTGCCTGTCTAAGGGTGATGTTAGTGGGGGGGCAGCCGGGGTGGATGGGAGTGGGGAACGCGTGAAAAACAGCGTAGCCCCATTTCGGTCAAGTCTGGGACGCGTCCCTGCTTCTGTTGGGGACACCCCGGTGCGGGGTGCGAGGGCCGGGGTTACACGCGGCGCCTTGTTCCTTCTGAGGAAGGCGTGCTCGTCCGATGTGAAACAACGGCCCTGCCACAGCGTTATCACAAAGCAATGGCAACTCAGGCATTAAAGTTAACATTGGTAAATTTAAATGGCTCTGTTGTAGTATTAATCAAACAGGGTAAGGGAAGCTTTTAAACGGCTTAAATAATTATGCAACTCTTGGCATGAAAGCCCGACACAAGATAAATCTTTGAAAACTGAGTAGAATCAGGCCTCTCTCTCTCTCCTTTTTTTTTTTCTTCTTTAATTTCTGGCGGCTCGGGCTTTTAGCATGCGTCGCATTCCACCCCGAGTCTGAGTAATTATGCCAGTTTAGTGATTATTGGAGATGAAAGAGATGCAGGGGGAGAGGGGCCCGGGGAACCTCAGTGGCTCGGGGTTCAGGGCTGTGAGGAGGCAGCAGCCCGGCGCCCGGGGACCCGGCCAGCGCCGGCAGCAGCGGCGGGTCTGGGGGGACCGTCGCGGAGGCAGCACAGCCCGCGGCTGGCATTTCTGCTCCGCGTGCCGGATGGCAGAGGGTTTTAATTCCGTCATTACAGAGAAAAACCCACCCAGATTCACACAGGACTGTCTCCAGAGCTCCCCTTCCTCCGAAGACGGCCGAGAGGAGGAAGGCGCACGTTTGAGCGCGATGGCTGGACGCGGTCTGTTTGATCTCCGGGGTAGGCCGTGCTCGGAGGGCCCGGAGAAGGGAACGCGTGGCCCACCTGTCACTCCCCACGCAGGGTGCTGGGGGTGCGTTCTGGTATTTGGGCGATAATACATTTTTTAAAAAATATATAGATGAGACCCAAAGGTTTCATCTCCGCTGCTGCCCCAGCTCGGCATGAGATGCACACAGGAGCAGCATGCACGCCTACAGCGTGTTAGCGTCCTACGTGGAGTACGCTTTGCCCAGCCCATCGGCACGTGCCCGTCCCTGCGTCGGGGAGATGGGATGGGGTCTGATGTTCCCTGACAAGCACTGGTGATGACGTAGGAACGTGGCCTCCCGTGGACGTTACAATCCGTGTGCCGTGCAGCGCCGTGGTTCCACTCTTTGTCACTCTCTCCCTTTTCTCCGTGATTGGCTTTCCCAAAATCCCTTATCCATCCCTCTTCTCTGGGAGAGAGGTGGGGACTTGGTGCTGATGGGACGAAGGCGGCACGTGGCTTTCATTCCATTCTTTGGAGGAGGCCAGAGCCCATCGTCCAGGGCCCCGGAACCCCATCCATCAGGTCCCATCGGCCAGGGCCCATCGGCCAGGGCCCTGGGAACCCATCGGCCAGGGGTCCATCGGCCCAGGATCCCATCGGCCAGGGGCCCATCGGCCAGGGGTGTGTAATTGGAGCGGCCATACTCTAATTAAGTGACCGGAAACTTACAACACACAACTGTGTTGCAAATGACATGCTGGTTTTCAGAAAAAACTTCATACCTTTCACGCGTGTTCTTTTTTTAAAAAAACAAACACATACTTTATTGATTTTTCACAGAGAGGAAGGGAGAGGGATAGAGAGTTAGAAACATGGATGAGAGAGAAACATCAACCAGCTGCCCCCTGCACACGCCCCTATTGGGGATGTGCCCTTGACCAGAATCGAGCCCGGGACCCTTCAGGAAGCGGGTGAGGGCCACACCCGTGGCCGGTGCCGGGCCGTCCCCGCAGAGCCGGAGGAGACCCAGTGCGCTGGGACTCGGGCGTTGCTGGTGGCGGAGGGCCTCGCGTCGGCAGGTGTGCCGGCCGGGCAGACGCGGCCCAGGCTCTCGCCGTCCCTTTTCTTGTCTTTCCGTGGGACACAGCCAGCAGGTCCGTGATCACGTGCTCGGAGTGATTGCGTGTTTTACCCGCGAGCTGCCGTGTGGAGGTGAAGGGGCTCACGTGTCGGGCAGGATGGTTGGAAGCTGTCCGGGTACAATGTGCAAAGTTAGACACTTTCTTTCTGCAGACGGGGGGGCGGGGGGTGAGAGTGAAAAGCGGGGGCTCCTGGGCAGGCACGTGTGGTCCTGAGGGGAACGGAGGAGGAAAGCAGAAGCGGGGTGTCAGGGTCCTGGGTCATGGGGCTCGGATGGTGGGGTGAGCGGGGAGATGGTGGTGGGGTCGGGGGGGCACAGGGCGAGCTCTGACGGGCTGGCGGTGCTTTTGGGGGGGGCTGCTGGCCCTCTGCTCTATAGGATCGGGGTCCGCTCTCTGGGGAAGGAAGGGGGCATTTCCCAGGATTCCTCTTCCCTCCCGATGCGAGTGCTGCCCCCGGCCCGGGGCCGGGTTCTCGGGATTCGTCTGGCCCTCTGGAGGCGTGCGGCTGGAACTCGGGTGAGGCTGTAGCCACCTCCCGTCGCGGTTCCAAGCGGGAAGGACGCCGCGCTCTGGGAGGAGGGGCTGGTCCCGGTCCCTCGGCCGCCGCGGCCAGGGGAGTCCGAGAAGACGGTCAGAGGAAGGGCCGCCAGGACGCTTGGACGCGGGAGCCTGGCCGAGCGGTGCCGGCTCCGGTCGGCCGCCATGGCTCCTGGTGTAACTGAGGCGAAAACACTCACTTCCTGGAGCGGAAGCCACCGAGGGCGACACGGAGCACCTTATCTCCGCCCTGTGGGTGCACGCCGCCGCTTTCACAACGCCCCTCACACACACACACTCACACACACACACACTCACACACACACACACACACACACACACACACACTCACACCTCCTGCCGTGTCTGTGTCGGGGCGGCACCTCCGGAGGTTAGTTCTGTGACGTCAGCGGTCCTTTTTTAAAACTTCCCCAGAAGTTCGGAGTTGCGAGGCGTCCGTTCCGTTGGGTATCTGAGGAAGGGAGCGAGTTGGTGTTGAAAAGTCCGCCTTGAAGTTCGAGTATCTTTCCCCCGGGGCACCGCGGTCGGCACACCGTGGCTCGGGAGCCACAGGCGGCTCTCGGGCCCCTTGAGTGTGGCTCTTCCACAAAACACCACGGCCTGGGCGAGTCTGTGTTGAAGAAGTGGCATTAGAAGAAGTTTGAGTTTTAAAAAAGGTGGCTCATCAAAGAGATGTTCATTGTTGTACTGTGGGTATCTGGCTCTGTGGACGGAGGAGTTTGCCACCCGCTGCCCTGGGTGATGGGTGAACGCTTTGAAAGGACCGTGGATCCAACGCCCGAGCGGTGTTGGGGTGACATTGTTGTGCGGGTGTCTCCGTGGCCTTGCTGCTCGAGGACGTGGGCTGAGCGGGTGGTGCTGGGGGCGGGGACACTGTCCAAAGACATAGATGAGCCAGAGGAAGTCCCTTTGCCTCCTCCGAAAGCGTGACGTCGGCAGAGCGAGTGTCTGATCCTCAGCACAGAGCCACAGCTCCTCGTAAACGCCGCCGTGCAATGTCGTCGTCGTTAATTCTCACCTGAGGACAAGCTTTCCACTGATTTTTTTCCAGAGTGTGTGGAAGGGAGGCGGAGAGAGTGAGAAACACGGATGTGGGAGAGACGTCGATGGGTTGCTTCCGGCATGCGCCCCGACCAGAGCGGGGTCAGTCCCGCAGCCCAGGTACCTGCCCTTGACCGGGATCGAACCCATGCCCGTCCCTGCTCGGGCCACGCTCTAACCGCGGAGCCTCTGGTCAGGCCTTCCCTGTCTCTCTACTTGCTGGTCTGCACATTTGAAGTCCAGTCTGAGCGTGAGGGGCTGGCAGGCCCGGTTGGCCTCTACGTGCCCTGAGGCCAGGAGCCTGCCTCGCCAGGTCTCCCCGAACCCGGGCCCGCCCCCTGGGGTGGCGCCGAAGCCCCTTGATTTCTCACGGAACCAGTGGCTGCTGAGTTCCCGCCTGCCCCTCACGGCCTCGATGTCTCACGTTGAGAAGCGGCAGTTCCTCCGGTTGATCAATAATTCACGTTAACGGACAGGCGTGCTTCCTGAGCTGCGAACTTGGTCCAGTTGTCGCTGACGGACCCAAAATCCGACACCGGGGGCCCGGGGTCCCACTTTCCACGGAGACCTCCGGCCCGAGCTGCTGTGGAGCTGAGGACGAGGGGGCAGCGAGCCCAGGACAGCAAACCCTCGCTCTGCGGCCGCGATTTCACGGACAGGATTGCCGGTCCGTGGGTCAAACATGAATGTAAAAGTGCTTTCAGTAAAGATATGCTTATCACCAAATCAACAGTCTGTTTTCTTAATCAGTTCCCTGTTATTTTATGCCCGGATTGGGCTCTGTCCCCAGTAGGGGGTGTGAAAAGAGACAGCCGATCAATGGTTCTCTCTCATCGTCGATGTTTCTCTCTCTCTCTCTCTCTCTCTCTCCTCCCTTCTTCTCTGGAATCAATAAAAACATCTGTAACAAAGGGGGCCTATGGCATGCGCTGGGTAAGAGGGTGGGTGTCACGCCGGCTCCTTCGGGTGGAATTCTCACCCGGCTGACTTCGGGCAAATCATTAACCCCAGGCCCTGTGGCCGGGAGGGTCAGAGCCTCACGCACAGGGATGCCCTGGGATTGGGCGTGACCTCAGGCGGGCGGGCGCTCACCTGTCTCTGGCAGAGGACAGGAGAGAAGTGCGTAGTGCAGCCGTGGGCAAACTACGGCCCTCGGCCGGATCCCGTTCGGCTGTTCTATCCGGCCCACGGAGCCGAAAGAGCGGAGGGTTCTCTTGCTCTCCCCTCCGCTCCTTCACCAGCAGCCCAAGAGGAGAGTGCCAGCATGGTCAGGTTGCTTTTGTTCCGGCCCTCCGGTCCAGTTTAAGAACCCATTGTGGCCCTCGAGTCAACAAGTCTGCCCACCCCTGGGTTAGTGTGTGCCTCTCACTCTTCCTCCGAAAGGCTTCCTCCCTCCCACGGGGAAATCGTCCATCCCACGCTAGAGTTCCTTTCTCTCCCGGAAAGTGCCTTGGTGCGGCGGCTCAGCGGGGATGGCGGGGGGCTCCGGGGCCGGACAGGCTCTGCAGAGGCCAGTTTGGGGTGCGCGCCTCGCAGATGCCCCGGCTGAGTTCAGCCGCCCCGGGCCGCCCAGGCCCCGGTGGTGGGCAGGGTGAGTCCGGCGCTGCTGGCCGGGCAGGGCGGGCTCCGAGGAGAGGGCCACAGGAGGGCCGAGGAGGGGCGAGGGCGGCGGTGGGAGACGCTGGCGGGGTCGGAGCCTCTGTCGGCTGGTGAGCCGGCTGAGCCTTCCTCCCTTCCTCGGAAGGGCCTGCTGCTTGCAGACGGAGGTAGGCTAATTGTTCTTGGGAGAGGAGCTGCAGACAGATAATTCACACATCATTATGAAGGTTTAATCACAGCAGATTTATTAATAATCCTTAAATTAAAAAGGTAAATCTGGGCTTGGGTTTACCGAGGAATTAGCCGAACCAGAGGGGGGGGTGGTTTCTACACCCGCGGGCTCGTCGGTGAATTCTGCCCGAGCGCTTTCCTCGAGGCTCAGCCAGGAGTTCCGTGTGGTCAGGGGGGAAGCACGGGTGGGGGTGGGGATGGGGATAGGGGTGGGGATGGGGTGTGGGTGTTGGGAGGTGAGGATGGAGATGGGTGTGAGGGTGGGGGTGGGGATGGAGTGGGGATGGGGATGGGGTGTGGAGATGAGGGTGGGGGTGGGTGTGGGGGTGAGGGTGGGGATAGAGTGGGGGTGGTGAGGTCTCAGCAGAAGCACCTCCTTAGGGACCCCGAAGAGCCGAGGTGCCTCCAGGGCTGCCCCCAGCTGCGGTGGGCTCCCTCAGGCCAGTTTTGTGGGGCGCCCACCAGCTCGGGTTCGAGGGGAGCCTGGGGGGGGGCATGTACAGAAGCACAGGCTGAGGCGTCGCCGGTGGGAGCTGCGGGGAGAGCGAGTCCTCTTCCCCACGGGCAGGCGGGGGTCCTGACGCACGGCCTGTCTGTCTGTCTGTCTCTCTCTCCTCTCTCTCTTTCTCTTTTAATAATGTTTTTATTGATGTCAGAGAGGAAGGGAGAGGGAGAGAGAGAGAGAGAAACTTCGATGGTGAGAGACAGCCATCAGTCAGTCGCCTCCTGCACGCCCCACGCTGGAATCCGGCCCGCCCGCTGGGCCTGGGCCGGGGTCAGAATCGAACCCGGGGCCTTCCATCCACAGGCAGCACTCCATCCACTGAGCCACACTGGCCAGGGCTGTTTCCTGTCTTTTGAAACGTGGCCATGTGCCACACGCTCCCCTTGTGGCCGTGAGGAGGGGGTGCCTGTTGGGGTGCCCGGGGGGACGTGGGTGCCGCCCGTGCTCGGAGCTGGCACCCCCTCACCGTCCCCCGGTGCTGGTGTCTCCCAGCTGGGGGTGCTCCTCTCTGGCTCAATAAAAAAAAAATGCAAAGAGGGTGGATTCTGAAAAACTGTAAGCCGCAGTCGAGTTGGCTAATTTCCTCCTCCTCCTCCTCAGAATACACGGTGAGGTCTGGCCCTTCCGGCTCCCTGTCTGCACACCTGCCCCTTGCCGCGGACATTCACCGACAATTACCTCCCAGCGTACGTCCGTGCACCTGTGTGTGCGTGCGTGTTCCCGCTGGGTGTTCAGTGACCGGGCGAAAGCAGAACGGCGGATACGCGTGGGCGTCTGTCTGTCCGTCCTCCTCCTCTCCGATGATTGATTTGGCTGATCCTGCGTTATACATATTTATAGATCGCCTGGCACTAAATCTGGACGTAAAGCCGGCGTGCACGGAGCACAGATGCCACGAAAACGCGTGATAGATGCTCCCGCCATCCTGACTAGGCAGGGCCGAGACGGCGTAAGTGGGCCGCCTTCCCACAAACGACTATTAATTTATAGTTACTCAGATAATGGCGGCGCCGCGTCCTCTCCGGCCCCGCCCGGAGCCTGCAAATTGCGTATCGATTATGCTAATGGCGCCAGTGGCGGCTCCGTTGCGGCCGCAGGCTCCGGCAGACGGCACGCACACGGGCAGGCGGGCGGGCGATGGTCGTTGCGCAGGGGCGGCCGGTGGGTCTGCCAGGGAGAGGTGAGGGGACGCGCAGGGACAGGCCGGCAGGCGCGGGGTCCCGGGAACGTGTGGTCCAGGGGCCGGACCTGCGGGTGCCAGGCTGGGAGGACGCTCTCCGGCCTGCGCGGTCTCAGTCCTCCCGCAGAGTGTGGCCGGAATGGGGTTCGATCCGTAATGATTTACTTTTATGGCTTGTTTTGGGTCCCGTGGCCTTTCTTGTTCTCTCGATCAGGAACCTCAGGCACGGAGGGCTGCGTGCATTTTTAATTTATTAGCCCGACCCGAGGAGGACAAAGTGAGCTTTGCCCAATCACACATAAATTTTCCCGTGTTTTGTAACCGCGCACGCATCCCAGCTTCCCTTCTTGCTCTGGCCTTCCATTAGGCAAACATGGGTCTTATTTTATAGCCCGCCCCCCCTTTGTTGAACCACTTTGTTTTCGGAACAGTGGTTTAGAAACTTCTTTTTTATTTAAAAAATATAAATATTTCATTGATTTTTTTTTACAGAGAGGAAGGGAGAGGAGAGTTAGAAACATCGATGAGAGAGAAACATTGATCAGCTGCCTCCTGCACACCTCTTAATGGGGATGTGCCCGCAACCAAGGTACATGCCCTTGACCGGGATCGAACCCGGGACCTTTCAGTCCGCAGGCCGACGCTCTGTCCACGGAGCCACACTGGTTGGGTGAAACTTCTTTCTTATCTTCCTCAGTGGGATCACTTCTTAGAGATGTCGGCCTCCCACCTACAGGTGTGCCAGGTGGGAAAGCAAAGAAAAAAATCTTTAAAAAAACGTGTTTTTAGACTGGCTGGGGTTGCTCCATGGTTGAGCACAGACTTCTGAACCAAGAGGTCATGGTTTGCGTCCTCTGATCAGGGCACATGCCCGGTTGTGGGCTCGGTCCAAGTAGGGGGCCTGCAGGAGGCGGCCGATGCATGGCTCTTTCTCACCATGGATGTTTCTCTCTCTCCCTCTCCCTTCCTCTCTGAAGTCAATAAAAACATGATCCAGTTTGTTTCCAGATTGTTTTTCACTCATTGAATAGTAGTTTAGCCCCAGTTTGTAGGAGGACCAATGGGGGGTGCTGCAGGGTAAAAAGGAAAAAAGCAACAAACAAAAAAAGGAACGTTTTTTGGGTCTGGGTGACAGGGCTCATTCAGACGAATCTGGTGTCTCTGCGTCTCAGACACATCCTTAAATCGAACACAAGCAGCTCCCCCGATCGAAGGGGCAGTGACGTCACTCTCCCAGAGCGTTGCGTGGTGACAGTGGGGTGCTTCTTGGGAAACAGACGGGGCGTCGTCTTCTAAAACCGTGCAGACACGAGGGCGAGAGTGCTGTGACATCACAGCGAGCCCGGTCTCCGCGCTCTTCCTCCCCGGGTTTTGGTTGTTGAGATTGGTAACTAAGTGCCCACGTCGGTAACTGGGTGTCCATGTCGGTAACTGAGTGTCCACGTCAGTAACTAAGTGTCCACGTCAGTAACTAAGTGCCCACGTCGGTAACTAAGTGTCCACGTCGGTAACTGAGTGTCCACGTCGGTAACTAAGTGTCCACGTTGGTAACTGGGTGTCCACGTCAGTAACTAAGTGTCCACGTCAGTAACTAAGTGCCCACGTCGGTAACTAAGTGTCCACATCGGTAACTAAGTGCCCACGTCAGTAACTAAGTGTCCACGTCGGTAACTGAGTGTCCACGTCGGTAACTGAATGCCCACGTGGGTAACTAAGTGTCCACGTCAGTAACTAAGTGTCCACGTTGGTAACTAAGTGCCCACGTCGGTAACTAAGTGTCCACGTCGGTAACTGAATGCCCACGTCGGTAACTAAGTGCCCACATCAGAAACTGAGTGTCCACGTCGGTTTCTGAGTGTCCACGTCGGTAACTAAGTGTCCACGTCGGTATCTGAGTGTCCACGTCGGTAACTGGGTGCCCACTTTGGTAACTAAGTGCCCACATCGGTAACTGAGTGTCCACGTCGGTAACTGAGAGTCCACGTCCGTAACTGAGAGTCCACGTCGGATACATGTTGCCAGGGGATGGTGCATAGGAACAGCTGAAGGTGTTACAGGCGGTGGGAACGCTGGCAAGGAGGTGCCGGGGATACCGAGGCTCTTGCCCCCCGACTCCCTGGCTGGGTGGGGCTCTGGGTGGCTGGGGTGGGACTCTGTCTGGCTGGGTGGGGCTCTCTGGCTGGCTGGGTGGGGCTCTGGGTGGCTGGGGTGGGACTCTGTCTGGCTGGGTGGGGCTCTCTGGCTGGCTGGGTGGGGCTCTGTCTGGCTGGGTGGGACTCTGGCTGGCTGGGTGGGGCTCTCTGGCTGGCTGGGTGGGGCTCTGTCTGGCTGGGTGGGGCTCTGGCTGGGTGGGGCTCTCTGGCTGGCTGGGTGGGGCTCTGTCTGGCTGGGTGGGACTCTGTCTGGCTGGGTGGGGCTCTGTCTGGCTGGGTGGGGCTCTCTCTGGCTGGGTGGGGCTCTGTCTGGCTGGGGTGGGGCTCTGTCTGGCTGGGTGGGACTCTGTCTGGCTGGGTGGGGCTCTGTCTGGCTGGGTGGGGCTCTCTCTGGCTGGGTGGGGCTCTGTCTGGCTGGGTGGGGCTCTGGCTGGCTGGGTGGGGTTCTGTCTGGGTGGGTGGGACTCTGGGTGGCTGGGTGGGGCTCTGTTTGGCTGGGTGGGGCTCTGGGTGGGTGGGTGGGGCTCTGGTTGGCTGGGTGGGGCTCTGTTTGGCTGGGTGGGACTCTGGGTGGCTGGGGTGGGGTTCTGGCTGGCTGGGTGGGACTCTGTTTGGCTGGGTGGGACTCTGGCTGGGTGGCTGGGGTAGGTGGGGCTCTCTGGCTGGATGGGTGGGGCTCTGTCTGGCTGGGTGGGGCTATCTGGCTGGGTGGCTCTCTGGCTGGGTGGGGCTCTGGGTGGCTGGGTGGGGCTCTGGGTGGCTGGGTGGGGCTCTGTCTGGCTGGGGTAGGCTCTGGCTGGGTGGGTGGGGCTCTGGGTGGCTGGGGTGGGACTCTGGCTGGCTGGGTGGGGCTCTGGCTGGGTGGGTGGGGCTCTGGGTGGCTGGGTGGGGCTCTGGGTGGCTGGGGTGGGACTCTGGCTGGCTGGGTGGGGCTCTGGCTGGGTGGGTGGGGCTCTGGCTGGGTGGGGCTCTCTGGCTGGGTGGGTGGCTGGGTGGGGCTCTGGGTGGCTGGGTGGGCTCTGGCTGGGTGGGACTCTGGGTGGCTGGGTGGGGCTCTGGCTGGCTGGGGTAGGTGGGGCTCTCTCTGGCTGGGTGGGGCTCGGGGTGGCTGGGTGGGGCTCTCTGGCTGGCTGGGTGGGACGATGCCACCTGTGTCTCTGTCTCACGGTATCTCCAGGGAGAACAGTGGACCCTTCCCCAAACAGTCGCCCCTAAATGTTCCCGTCGGTGTCGCCGGTCACTGTAGTTGGGTGAAGAAGCGTTGTTCGGGGCATCTGGTTGTTCGGGGCTGACGTCCACACAGAGATGCTTTTAAATAATCTGTTTTTCTCCAAAGCGGAGTTTCAGCAGGGGAATGAGCACCGGTGTATCTGGAGGTTACAAATGTTGTCTTACAACCTTTTTCCTCGTGTACAAACTAGAGGCCCGATGCATGAAATCCGTGTGAGAACTTCCTCCCCCGGCTCCCGGCACCGGCTTCCCTCACGGCCCGGCCTCACCCGGCAGGACGTCGGCCTGATTAGCACGTTATAGGCGGAAGGAGGGTCCAGGAGGGCAGGACCCGGCAGAGGGTGTGGCGTGGCTCCGTGTGGCTTGCAGGGAGCTGGGACAGGCAGGATTCAGAGGTGCCGCAGCCCCTTCCAGTCACCGGAGAGCCGCACGCGCCGGCCCAGGCGAGGAGTGCGAAGCCCCGGCTGCGGCCGCCGAGGGTTAGGCCACGTCTCCCCGAACGAGCCAGCACCAAACAGGTGACCGACCGAGGACACCGGGCGTTCGCTGCAAATCCTTCCTCGGAGGAAATGTGCGTTCTCCTCTCAGCTCGGGCGGCGTAGTCTCTGCCGTCTTCCTCTCCGCCCGCCGAACGTCTGCCCGGTGACTTGTCACTCTCCGGCTTCCTCTTCGGTTCCCCCCGGAGGCTCTGCTCTTGGAAATTGATGTCTGAGCAACGATTTGGGTTTCCTGTCAGGGAAAGTATGGCCTAGAGCAGGCGTGGGCAAACTTTTTGACTCGAGGGCCACCATGGGTGCTTAAACTGGACCGGAGGGCCGGAACCAAAGCAGCCTGACCATGCTGGCACTCTCCTCTTGGGCTGCTGGTGACGGAGCGGAGGGGAGAGCAAGAGAACCCTCCGCTCTTTCGGCTCCGCGGGCCGGAGAGAACAGCTGGACGGGCGGAATCCGGGCCACAGGCCGTAGTTTGCCCACGGCTGGCCTGGTGTCACTGCTCTTTCTTGTGGAAGGGGCTGGGCTGCGTGCAGAGTCATGTGAATAAACGTGCACGGCCAGTGCTTTTCTAGGAAGATGGAGTGGAGAGGCGGTGTGGCCAGCCTCGGTCTGCTTTAGTCACACGTGCGTTTGTGTCTCCCGGGCGGAGCTTGTGTTTGAAGCAGGGCCCGAGCAGAGCCTCACCAGCGATGCCTCCCGTCGGGAGCAGCGTCTCGGGGGCCTGGCCGCTCCGGGGAAGAGGGGGCGCGTGTCTGGGGTGGCTTGTCCGTCTGTCCCTCCGTTTCCCGCTCGGCCTCGGCAGGGGGTGGTGGCGGAGGGGGTCTCGAGCTGGATTGGAGCCCTACAGAACAGTGCATGTCCCCACCAAACCCCGGTGCAAGGCGTACCCCCCCCAGACTCTTCCCGTGCTCCTGGGGGCACACGGACCACACCTTGGGAAACACTGGTGTGGAGTGGTGGCGGTGGGGGGTGTTGAGCTTGGGACATATTTGTGCAAACTCTGTTTGCTTACTGACCGTGGAGTTCCTGAACATAAGACACGGGTTGTTTTTTTAAGTACATTTTTATTGACTTCTGAGAGGAAGGTAGAGAGAGAGAGAGAGATCAATGATGAGAGAACCACGGATCGGCTGCCTCCTGCACGCCCCACACTGAGGACGGAGCCCGCAATCCGGGCCTGTGCCCTGACCGGGAATCGAACCCTGACCTCCTGGTTCCTAGGTGGTCACTCAACCACGGAGCCACGCCGGCCGGTTCAGCGCACTTTGTATTTTGGGAAGCCGTGCGGGGAGGAGTGCACGCAGCTTCCTCGAACCACAGAAACACTACCTCTGCCCTGGTCACTGACGTGCGTGCTGCGCCCATTTTCCCGAGCATTTACCTTCTGTCCTCGTAGGGGTTCAGACCCGGGAGGGTGCGGCCCCACAGCGAAGGCAGGCAGGGCTGGCTTATTCTGTAGGCGGTAGACACATCCCCGTGCGTGGCTTTGGAACGTCACTGGCCAAGTGTGGGTGACAGTCACGTGGAGGGCTTCATGGCGTGGTGGTTTAATTTGGTGAGAAACCAGCCACGACCAGAGAACAGACTGTCAGGAAATGGGCCAGTGTTACGGTACGTTTGTGCGTATGGTTGTGTGCGTTTGTTTATGTGTGCTTGTGCGTGTGTGTGTAGCAGTATTTGGATCCATTCGTCTCTTGCAGTCTTCGCAGTAAGGCAACCTCCTTGCATTCCTGCACACAGCCTCCTCTGAACCCCACACTCCTGCTCCTCTCATAAAAACGTGCTCGGGGCCGAAACCGGTGTGGCTCCGTGGAGAGAGCGTCAGCCTGCGGACTGAAGGGTCCTGGGTTCGATTCCGGTCAGGGGCATGTACCTTGGTTGCAGGCACATCCCCAGTGGGGGGCGTGCAGGAGGCGGCTGGTCGATGATTCTCTCTCATCGATGTTTCTGACTTTCTGCCCCTCTCCCTTCCTCTCTGTAGAAAATCAATAAAATATATTTATTTAAAAAAAAAGAAAGAAAAAAGAAGAGGAAACACAGTTACTTGTAGAAGGAAGGTTTGTCCAAGCGTGTTACCTGCAAGGGAGCAGAAAGCCCTTCCCGACACGTTCTGGCCGTCCCGGGACACCTGGACGGATGCTGGCTCGGTGGCTTCCTGATCGAGCTTTCCACAGGGCACACTGCGCGCTTCTTAGGGGTCTGGGTGCGACTCGATGTACTAACTGTGTCACCGGCTGCTCTGTTTTGAGACGGCCTGCTCCGACTCCGGAGGGCGTTCTGCCTTCAGAGGTCAATGCCGGATCCATCCATTAGCCACCGAGGGCATCGCCCGGACTACGCTCAGGAGGCACCTTCCCGCCCCGCACCGGGGTTTCGTGCTCCAGGGAGGCTGGGCACTCCTCCCACGGGAGTGGAAGGACCGGGAAGGGCTGTCCGTTTTCGAGGGGTTTCTGGGAAACGCCGCCGTGGTCTCCCGTCCCCGCGGTCTCCCATCCCCGCGGTCTCCCATCCCCGCGGTCTCCCATCCCCGCGGTCTCCCGTCCCCGCGGTCTCCCGTCCCCGCGGTGGGGAGGCCGTGCTCCGGCCGGGCCGGATCTGTGCGGAGTTTCCCATTGCCTCGGCTTTCCATTCCGGGCGTGCCGACGCGAGCAGCGGACGCAGTGGACACAGTGGTCACTCACGGTTGCTCCTCGGGTGCTTTACCCCACTTCCCGCTGGAGTTCCCGACGGGAGGCCCCCCGCCGTCCTTGCCCCTGGCGGGTGTCGGTGAGGGTGCTCGGCCGAGGCGGGGGCCGGGCTGCCTCCCCTGGTGAGAACCACGGGCGGCCGAGCTTTGACCAGCTCCTGAGGGGGGGTCAGCGTCCCGCCCGTGGTGGTGAGCGCGGCTGACCCCAGACGTGCGGCAGGCTCTGGCGATTTCCGAGAAAGGGTGTGGTCCGCAGAGGGGGGATCCACGCTTCCGAGCACGGCTTCCTCTCTCGTGTTTCGCTCTAAGAGGGGTTTGTCTCTCCGTGCTTGAGCTGCGCCCCCTAAACCAAGGTGACCAGACAGGACGGTCCTGATGTTTAACAATTTGTCCCACGTCCCGCAGCGTTTTAAAAAAGTCCCAATTTTGGGGGCGGGGGGGGGGATCGGGACTTTTTAAAAATGATGCGGGACTAATTGTTAAAAATTGGGACTGTCCCGCCAAAAGCTTACTCTAAACGTCTGAGGGTGGCACATGGGACCGGGGCGCACGGTGGCGGGGAGAGGGAAGGCTCCGTCCCGGGACCTGGGGAACATCGGGGAGACTCGCTTTCGATTCTTCCCTCATGAGGCCAGCAGCACAGCCCCCTCCTCGCCCCCTCCCTCCCTGCCGCAGCGCTGGGGACAGGATGCCGGGGGCCAGGGTGCCGGGGGACAGGGTGCTGGGGGCCAGGGTGTGTGGGTCCCGGTCGGGAGGAGGTGACGCGTGACGTGGAGCCAGCCGGTGACCTGTCCTGTCTCCGTCCCGCAGACCCCAACTGTAAGCTGGAGGAGAAGCCGGAGGATGGCGAGGCGCTCGAGGGCCCCCCGCGGGCCGAGGACGCGGAGGAGCTGGAGGAGGAGGCGGTGCACAGCTGCGACAGCTGCCTGCAGGTGTTCGAGTCCCTGAGCGACATCACCGAGCACAAGATCAGCCAGTGCCAGCTGGCAGGTACGCCCCCATTCCGCCCCGCTGCACCCCTATCCCTGCCTGCCGCGGGCCCCCTCTGAGGCGGCCTGCCCCTCCCCCCTCTCCTACGGCCTCCCCCCTGCCCACCACACCGCATGCTTACGTGCGGACTTGCCCGGGGAGGACGGCGAGGGGCCGGGGCTCAGCACACTCGGGGCCCCGGTCCTACAAGTCCGTAGCCAATATTTCCGTTTCCATTAAAAAACAATGCATTTTTGTTGGTGTCAGAGAGGAAGGGAGAGGGAGAGAGAGAAACATCTGTGGTGAGAGAGATTCATGGATTGGCTGCCTCCTGCAGGCCTCACACTGGGGATAGAGCCCACAGCCCGGGCCTGTGCCCCGACCGGGAATCGAACCGTGACCTCCTGGTTCGTAGGCCGTCACTCCACCACGGAGCCACGCCGGCCGGGCCTTCGTTTCCATTTTTAAGCCCAGGTCGGTGGAACCTCCTCGAAGCTGACCTGGGTGCGCACGTAATGCTTGAACAGCCCCCTGAAGAGTTGGCCCCCAGAGGCAGCGAGCGTCCTCCACGCCTCATTCCACCCGGCACGCCGTTCCCCACGCTGCGTGGCCCTCTGCCTGCCACGCCCTTGTGCGCCCGTGGCCCGTGGCCCGTGGCCCGGCCCCTACCCTTGGGTGGCACCTCCCTCCGGGGACGGGAGCTCACGGTTGCAGGGCCGCGTTGTCTTTGTCCCGGCACCCGCCCCCGGCGTTTAAACGCAGTGTGACTTGTAAATCGCCGGTGTCCAGTACAAGGGATTTTGACAGAACACAGGCTCTCCTGTTACCCATGTTCCCCAGATAGTTTCTTCCTCCTAGACGTCTCCCTCCCATCCCTCCCACAAGGGAGGGCCCCCTCCTCCCCAGAAGGACCTGGTTTGGACGTTCTGATCCGTCGTGCGTGTTCTGGGACCACACGGATGTCCTCGTTGGTGGCCAGCTGCTCCTGGTGGGCTAGTGTCTGCAGGGGCATTCGCACTGTGTGTGTGTGGGGCTGTGTTTTCCGGTTGCTGAGTACTTGTCCGTCGCATGGCTGTGTCGTAACCTCCTTTAGATGCTCCCGTTTGATGTTTTGGTTGTTGTGAATGCCAGGTGATTGTGGATGACTGGGAGGACCCTTCCCCTGGAGACCTGTTCGTGGACAGACCTGTGTTTTATTTCTCTGGAGAGGAATAGCAGTCCTGGGCTAAGGGTGTCGGGTGGGGTATGGGAATGTCCCCTGTATGTTTTCACTGGAAGAAAACTTTTTAAGAATAAATCTTTATTGCTCAGATTATGACAATTGTCCCTCTCCCCCCGCCCCCAGCTCCCCTCTACCCAGCCCCACCCCCCCATGCCCTTACCACCCCCCATTGTCCTCATCCATAGGTGTACGATTCCTGTCCCATCTCTTCCTGCACCCCCACACCCTCTTTCCCCCGAGAGTTGTCAGTCCGCTCCCTTTCTATGCCTCTGATTCTACTATATTCACCAGTTTATTCTGTTCTTCAGATTTTTTTATTCACTTGGTTTTTAGATTCACTTGTTGATAGATATTTGCTGTCACTTTGTTGTTCATAATTTTTGTCTCTATCTTTTTCTTCCTCTTCTTAGAGAATAGCCATTAGCATTTCATATAATATTGGTTTGGAGGTGATGAACTCCTTTAGTTTTGCTGTAGAGTAATCTTGGTCGTAGGTTCTTGCTATTCATCACTTTGAATATTTCTTGCCACTCCTGTCTGGCCTGCATAGTTTCTGTTGAGGAATCAGCTGACAGTCCTATGGGTGCTCCCTTATGGGTAACTTAACTGTTTTTTCTCTTGCTGCTTTTAATATTCTCTCTTTGTCTTTTGCTCTTGGCATTTTAATTGTGATGTGTCTTGGAGTGGTCCTCTTTGGATTCCTCTTGATTGGGGTTCTGTGCGCTTCCTGGACTTGTAAGTCTATTTCACCAGATACGGGAAGTTGTCTGTCAATATTTCTTCAAACAGGTTTTCAGTTTCTTGCTCTCTCTCTTCTTCTGGCACCCCCATAATTCTGGTGTCGGTGCGCTTGAAGTTGTCCCAGAGGCTCCTTACACCATCTTCATATTTTTTTAAATTCTTTTTTCTTCTTGCTTTTCAGCTTCTTTGCATTTCAAATCTTTGACTTGATTCTTGGGATCCTCTAGTCTGCTTTTGGATCTCTGTATATTGTTCTTTATTTCAGTCAGTGTATGCTTAACTTCTGATTGGTCCTTTTTCATATTCTTGAGGGTCTCACTAAATTCCTTGGAGGTTTCTAGAAGGTTCTTGAGTAACCTTATAACCGTGGTTTTTAACTCTATAGAGTATCCAGTATTTTGCTTTCATCCATTTCTTTCATTTGTGACCTGTTTCTTTGTCTCCACATTTTGGCTGCTTCCCTGTGTTTGTTTCTATGAACTTGAGTAGCTGCCAAGTCTCCTTGAGTTGATAGAGTGGCCATTTGTGGTAGATGTCCTACAGGGCCCAGTGGTCAGCCTCCCCAGTCACCTGAGTGAGGTGGACACTCTTGGGGCACCCCTTTGTGGGCTGTGTGCACGGTCTTGTTGCAGTTAACCCTTGATTGCTGTTGGTGTCACTGGGAGGAATTGACCTCCAGGCCAGTTGGGTATCAGGACCAGCTGGGTCTTCACGGGAAGAGCTGTTGCCCAGGGGACACCCTGATGGGGCAGGACTGGCCTCAGTGGGGTTTTGGTGCTCGCTGAGTCTGCCCCCTGAGTGTGTCCCTTATGGATGTGAAGGGTTGTAATCTGGATGGTCTCACACTGACCCCTCGGTACACTGGCTCTTGGAACTCCAAGGAGGTGCAAGGTCAGCCATTGCCTGGGGTCACCCAGCAGGAGCTAGGGAGACATCTGCAGATTCCTCCTCTTTGTTTGGGGTTTGGAGGTGCCCCGAGGAGGCCCAGCTGGGAAGCTGGCGGCTGCTGCTGCTGGTGGGCTTTGGGCCTTCTGTCGGAATCTCAGGGGCTCTCTGACCCAGCTGCGTTCCTTTTAGGGGAAGAGCAGCTCATTAATATGCAAAAGCTGATGCTCACAGCTTGGGTGGGGTTGTAAACTGGGTGGGGCGGGTCTCTGGGAATCACCAGGGCGGAGCAAACAGCCACGGCTGCCCTGAGCCAGAGGAGTCCCTGGGTCTCCTGTCCCGTGCCCGGGCAGGAGCAATGATTGATCGCTGCGTGCACCTCTGAGGGGAAGCTGCCCTCGCGTTCCTGTCCGACGCCAGACAGTCCAGTTCCTCCCGTAGGCGCCCGGTCCCCCAGCGTCTCGCCCGGAGCGGGAGCTCAGAGCAGCCGGGAGCCCATGTCTTCCTCCGGTTAAAAGAGCAGCACACCCGGTGCCCCGCTCTCCTCGCCTCTCACCGTCTCCCTGAGCCTCCTTCACCTCTGCTTGTGGAGCAGCCTCCCAGCCCGCGTCCCGGTTCTGGTTCTGGTTCTGGCTGGTGGTTGTCCTGCCATTCGGTTGTGGATTTGATGAGGGAGTGAGAGGCGGCAGAGGGCACAGGTGATTACCTATGCCGCCTTCTTTTTTGTGCCTCTGGAATGAAAACTCCGCCGGGTTGGCTCAGTGTATGGATAGAGCGTCGGCCTGCAGACTCAAGGGTCCCAGGTTCGATTCCGGCCAAGGGCATGTACCTTGGTTGGGGCACATCCCCAGTAGGGGGTGTGCAGGAAGCAGCTGATCAATGTTTCTAATTCTTCCTCTGCCTTCCTCTCTATAAAAAAAATCAATTAAGTATATGTATGTATGTATGTATGTATATTAAAAAAAGAAAACTCTGAACCTGTTATACTCCTGCCAGCGCCTGAGCGTCTAGACGCGTCGGCTTTGACCGCTGGTTCCGATGGCGGTGGGAGCGGAGGGAAACGCACTCCCAGAACCGCCAGAGGGGACACCTGTGCACACACTTCTCTTCCTCAGGTTTTCCTTTAATTCATTGATTTTAGAGGGAGAGGAATCGGGGCGGGGGGGGGGGAGGGGAGGGACGGGACACTGACCTATCGTCCCTTTATCCGTGCATCCGCTGGTTGATTATTGTGTGTGTCCTGACCGGGGTCGAACCCACAGCCTCGGCGTACGTGCTCGCTGCTCTGACCCCCTGACTGCCCGGCCAGGCCCTCGGCTGCTGCTGCTGCTGCTGCTTCTTCTTCTTCTTCTTCTTCTTCTTCTTCTTCTTCTTCTTTTTCCTCTTCTTCTTCTTTTTTAAAAAAAATATATTTTATTGATTTTTTTCAGAGAGGAAGAGAGAGGGATAGAGAGTTAGAAACATCGATGAGAGAGAATCATCCATCAGCTGCCTCTAGCACACCCCCTGCTGGGCATGTGCCCGCAACCAAGGTCCATGCCCTTGACGGGAATCAAATCCGGGACCCTTCAGTCCGCAGGCCGACACTCTATCCACTGAGCCACACCGGTTTCGGCGGCCCTCAGCTTCTTGACGACGCTCACCCTTCTCCGCGGTGGCTCTGAGCCCGCATTTCCGACAGGCCCCCAAGTGCCTCCGTGTTTGGGGTGCCGGCTCCGGGTCATCGGCTCACGTGTGTAACGGTAAAGGGGTGCCAGGCACACACAGGGGCGAGTACCTCAGGAAGGCCCCATGTCCTCTGGTCCCTGGTGGCGTGAGCGCTGTCCACGTGCCCCAGGGGAGAAGCGTGGGCATCATGAGTGAGCGGAGGCGGCGTGGGGACTCGGAAACAGGCCTCCTCCCCCGGGAGGAACGCGAGGCCGGCCTGGCTGGCCCTCTGCAGCCCCCGTCCCAGCCAGCCGCTGGCCAGGGCAGGCGGCGTGCTCTCTTGGATCCGCCGGGGGCACACGAGGCTCTGGGGCAGCTGCTCTGGGGCCGAGCCCACCTGCGAGGCTTATGGTGCTGGATTTTCACTTTCCCGCGTGACTGCACTTAATCACCTATAGTCTCTTTTATTTTTAATAAATCTTTATTGCTCAGATTATTACAATTGTTTCTCCTTTTTCCCCCCCAAAGCTCCCTACCACCCAGTTCCCTTCCCACCCTCTGCCCTTACCCCCTCCCCCCATTGTCCTCATCCATTGGTTATATGATTTCAATCCAGTCTCTCACTGCTTCCCCACCCCCTATCCTCCTGATAATTATCAGTCCACTCCCCTTCTTTGCCCCTGATTCTACTATATTCACCACTTTATTCTGTCCCTCAGATTTTTTTTCTGATTTTTTTTTCTTCCATATTTGAATTTCAAGTGGGACACTCTCTCCCATTTGTTTTTGTAGGGAAATACAACAGAGTGTTCTGTAGCAAATGGCTGCAGACTGTCCAAATGTCTCAGGACCACACGAATAGAATCCGCTCCTCCTCTGGTCACCCTGCTCCTCCGGGTCTCACGGCTCCCCCGGGTCACACGGCTCCCCCCGGTCATGCTGCTCCCCCAGGTCACCTATTGTCTTAATGCGACTCCACCTGGGCTAGCCGTGGCTGGCAGATCCCTACTTCCCTGCAGGCAGCGAGTTGCTAGGGTGGCTGGCCCTCCTTTCTGCGGGTCCTCTGGCCAGGGACCCTGTCTTGGGGGAATGGCAGCAGTGTCACGGGGACCTGTGACCTCCTCACAGGCGGGGGGAAGCCAGGAGGCTCCCCACCCCGGGCCTCAGGCTCAGGAATGGGCGGAGCTCGCACCCTCTTCGCTCCCAGCTCACCTTCCTTCGGGGGAGGTTGATCCCAGGCGAACTGCCTCTCACCCCGAGCCCTGGCCCTCCCCCTTCCAGCTGGAGCCTCAGAGTTGGAAGCAGGTGAAGGCGAACTCTGTGACCACGCGTTACACGCACTCAGACGTAGGTTTGGAACAGGAGGAAGTATGTGAAAAGCAAAAGGAGAGAGGAACGTGGTTTCCCTACGGTCATGATGGAATTCTTTGGGGCGTTTTTGAGCCAGCGATCGGCCGTTAGAAGGGAGACTGGTAGCCATGCTTCAAACCTAGACAGTGCCCGGGTCAGTGCGGTGAGGGGACACAGGTGCAGAACCGGGACTGTGAGTCGACCCATCGGACCGGGGCCCCGCCATGCCTGGCTCACGATGCCTCCTGGGCGGCGAGATCCTACCAGGCCCGGGGCATTGTGGGGTCGAACCCTGGGGTCAGAATAAGACCCCCAGAGGCTGATGATTGATTAACAAAAAGCAGGTGAGGATTTATTGAACTGGCCAGGACGGCCACGAGAGCACCACACGCAGGTGGCCACACTCAGGACCACGCCGTTCCAGGTGGAGGCAGTCTTTTCAAAGGTCCAAACCACAAACATTTCCTTTGTTCAGAATTCTAAATTCTAAATGCTGGGAACAGCCCGCAGGGTGGCTCCCAGCCACATGCTGCTGGACGCTGGAATGTGGCCCTGTCTTGCGAAAGCAGGCAGTACAGAAGCAGAGCTGAGCGGTTAATCTCTAAAGGTTATCTGCAGTTTCCACTCCTGGAGCTGCCGAGTCCGTGGGAGTCAGTCTCCTGTGGGCCTGGGCCACGGGCACGGAAAACTGCCTCAGCCTCCAGGTCTCCACCTGGAAGCCGGGCAACTTCCCCATGTTCAAGCCGGTGCAGAAGCCAGAAGAGCAGGGTTAAAATTCAGACGGCAGTCTTTACCTGCGTATGGTTGCTACCACACTTCACGGGATCAGCAAACTGTGGCTCACGAGCCACAGGCGGCTCTTTGTCCCCTTGATTGTGGCTCTTCCACAGAGCACCACGGCCTGGGCGGGTCTGTGTTGAAGACGTGGCGTTAGAAGAAGTTTAAGTTTAGACAATGTGGTTCTCCAAAGAAATGTCCGTCGTCGTGCTGTTGGTGGTTGGCTCTGTGGACTCACGAGTGTGCCGGACTCGGTGCTAGTCGACAGCTTTTCGCCGCTCCAGCTCGGTGTGACCGCAGGAGCGAGGTCTGTGCTGACGCTGCTGACGTCGGGGTGCCTTTGCCTCGTGGACTCTGTGAGCCGTGCTGTGGTCTGTGGCACGGACGCCACAGCAGCTGCCTCTCCCCCTCCTCACAAACGCCCGACCCACCCCCAGAGCAGGAGCGTTAGCTCCCCTGGTGACTAAGTAAAAACCAGGGAGGGTCCGGGGTGATCGGCGTCCTCACCCGTGACCTCTGCGTGCACAGTTACTATTGGGGCGCACACGCCAGTCGAGACGTCGAGCAGGTCCCCAGGAGACGCCCCGCCCCTCGGTCTGCGTGGCGGAGGCGGCTCCGTGTCGGGCCGACGTCTCGGAGTCTCGGAGTTGTGCCCCCGTTCCTGATTCCGGACTCAGGTTCTCGATGGGGCGGCCGTGGAACCCCGGGAAGACATGGCGAGCACGCAGACTCGTCGTTGTTGTTACTGCATGGGCATGTGTCCGTTTAACTTACCAGTTTCTTAAAGCGCGTTTTCCATTTTCTCAGGCTGTGTCTCCACTCCACTCCACAGTCTCGTAGAAGTCCCCCAGCCACACTCGGGCGGCCAGGCTGGCCGGTGGGTAAATGCCCGTCTAAGGGTGCTCAGAGACGCCCGCCAAGTCGGTCACACGCGCACCGTTTCCCGCTTACGCCGTGCCGCCTCCGGGCTGAGGGCCGGCTCCCCTGGTGTCGGTGCTTCTCCCGGCACCAGAGCAGTCAGGCCAGACGGGGTGACACCCGTTAACTGTCCCCGTGGCCCAGCACTGAGAAGCAGACACGTGGGCTGGCCTGGCCCGCGTTAACTGTCCCCGTGGCCCAGCACCGAGAAGCAGACACGTGGGCTGGCCGGGGCGCTCCTGCACGGGGTGCTCCCTGGGGACCCCTGTGGGTGGCGCCCCTCACCCCCTTCTGCTGTCCTTCCCGGCTTTGTGGGGGGACAGGCCTGGCCTGGGGGTTCCCTCCCGGGCCCTCTCTGCCCCGGGAGGCGGGGCCCCTGTCTAGCCCCCACCCTTTCCCGTTCACTCCTTCGGCCCGAGAGCCAGCTGCGCCTCTTGGGCCGGTGCTGGTCCTGGTGGACCTGTGCTGGTTCTTCTGGGCCGATTCTGGTTCTGTTGGGCCTGTGTTGGGTTGGTCCTGTTCTGTGGTCCGACCGTGTGCTGGCCTGGTGGCAGCAGCCCAGCTGGGCCCAGCCTCTCTTCCCAGTTTGCCCCCTCCACAAACTCTCCAGTTCCCCCCAAGCCCGCCTGCCCTGAGCTCACCGCCCGTCCCAGCGGGGCGCCTCCGGGCTCGGCCTGAGCTCCCGAGCGCCACGCGGTGGGCCCCCCGGTGGCGCCCGGCAGCTGCCAGGCGGACGGACAGGCAGGGCCGTGGTCCTGATGCCACCACAGACCAGGCTGCAGGCCCGGCCCGGGGAAGCTGCCACACCGGGCCGCTCCGGAGCCTCAGAGCCGGGGAGCAGGCTGGTCTGCTTTCCCAGACCCTCTGTGCCATAAAGACAGGTGTGGGGGGCGGTGACAGGTGTGGGGAGCGGTGACAGGTGTGGGGGGGCGGTGACAGGTGTGGGGGAGGGTGACAGGTGTGGGGGGCGGTGACAGGTGTGGGGGACGGTGACAGGTGTGGGGGGGCGGTGACAGGTGTCGGGGACGGTGACAGGTGTGGGGGGCGGTGACAGGTGTCGGGGACGGTGACAGGTGTGGGGGGCGGTGACAGGTGTGGGGGGGCGGTGACAGGTGTGGGGACGGTGACAGGTGTGGGGGGGCGGTGACAGATGTGGGGGACGGTGACAGGTGTGGGGGGCGGTGACAGGTGTGGGGGACGGTGACAGGTGTGGGGGGGCGGTGACAGGTGTCGGGGACGGTGACAGGTGTGGGGGGGCGGTGACAGGTGTCGGGGACGGTGACAGGTGTGGGGGGCGGTGACAGGTGTGGGGGGGCGGTGACAGGTGTGGGGGGCGGTGACAGGTGTGGGGGGGAGGGTGACAGGTGTGGGGGTGCGGTGACAGGTGTGGGGGGCGGTGACAGGTGTGGGGGGATGGTGACAGGTGTGGGGGGACGGTGACAGGTGTGGGGGGGCGGTGACAGGTGTGGGGGACGGTGACAGGTGTGGGGGGGAGGGTGACAGGTGTGGGGGGGACGGTGACAGGTGTGGGGGTACGGTGACAGGTGTGGGGGACGGTGACAGGTGTGGGGGGGATGGTGACAGGTGTGGGGGGGAGGGTGACAGGTGTCGGGGGGATGGTGACAGGTGTGGGGGCGGTGACAGGTGTGGGGGGCGGTGACAGGTGTGGGGGAGGGTGACAGGTGTGGGGGGCGGTGACAGGTGTGGGGGGGCGGTGACAGGTGTGGGGGGCGGTGACAGGTGTGGGGGGGCGATGACAGGTGTGGGGGGGCGGTGACAGGTGTGGGGGGACGGTGACAGGTGTGGGGGGGGCGGTGACAGGTGTGGGGGACGGTGACAGGTGTGCGGTGACAGGTGTGGGGGACGGGACAGGTGTGGGGGGGACGGTGACAGGTGTGGGGGGGCGGTGACAGGTGGGGGGGCGGTGACAGGTGTGGGGGGCGGTGACAGGTGTGGGGGGGAGGGTGACAGGTGTGGGGGGGCGGTGACAGGTGTGGGGGGGCGGTGACAGGTGTGGGGGGCGGTGACAGGTGTGGGGGGGAGGGTGACAGGTGTGGGGGACGGTGACAGGTGTGGGGGGGCGGTGACAGGTGTGGGGGGGCGGAGACAGGTGTGGGGGACGGTGACAGGTGTGGGGGGGCGGTGACAGGTGTGGGGGGGCGGTGACAGGTGTGGGGGGGCGGTGACAGGTGTGGGGGGCGGTGACAGGTGTGGGGGGGCGGTGACAGGTGTGGGGGGCGGTGACAGGTGTGGGAGGGAGGGTGACAGGTGTGGGGGGGAGGGTGACAGGTGTGGGGGGAGGGTGACAGGTGTGGGGGGAGGGTGACAGGTGTGGGGGGAGGGTGACAGGTGTGGTGGACGGTGACAGGTGTGGGGGACGGTGACAGGTGTGGGGGGATGGGGGCGGTGACAGGTGTGGGGGGGCGGTGACAGGTGTGGGGGGGCGGTGACAGCTGTGGGGGGACGGTGACAGGTGTGGGGGGAGGGTGACAGGTGTGGGGGGGAGGGTGACAGGTGTGGGGGGGCGGTGACAGGTGTGGTGGACGGTGACAGGTGTGGGGGACGGTGACAGGTGTGGGGGGAGGGTGACAGGTGTGGGGGGAGGGTGACAGGTGTGGGGGGACGGTGACTGGTGTGGGGGGGCGGTGACAGTTGTGGGGGGGCGGTGACAGGTGTGGGGGGATGGTGACAGGTGTGGGGGAGGGTGACAGGTGTGGGGGGGCGGTGACAGGTGTGGGGGGGCGGTGACAGGTGTGGGGGACGGTGACAGGTGTGGGGGGGCGGTGACAGGTGTGGGGGGGCGGTGACAGGTGTGGGGGGGCGGTGACAGGTGTGGGGGGGCGGTGACAGGTGTGGGGGGAGGGTGACAGGTGTGGGGGGGCGGTGACAGGTGTGGGGGGAGGGTGACAGGTGTGGGGGGAGGGTGACAGGTGTGGGGGGACCGTGACAGGTGTGGGGGGGATGGTGACAGGTGTGGGGGGGCGGTGACAGGTGTGGGGGGGCGGTGACAGCTGTGGGGGGACGGTGACAGGTGTGGGGGGAGGGTGACAGGTGTGGGGGGGAGGGTGACAGGTGTGGGGGGGCGGTGACAGGTGTGGTGGACGGTGACAGGTGTGGGGGACGGTGACAGGTGTGGGGGGAGGGTGACAGGTGTGTGGGGACGGTGACAGGTGTGGGGGGACGGTGACAGGTGTGGGGGGGCGGTGACAGGTGGGGGCGGTGACAGGTGTGGGGGGCGGTGACAGGTGTGGGGGGGGGTGACAGGTGTGGGGGATGGTGACAGGTGTGGGGGGACGGTGACAGGTGTGGGGGGCGGTGACAGGTGTGGGGGGAGGGTGACAGGTGTGGGGGGGAAGCAGACTGTGTGACCTTCGTGGCTGGCCGTGTCTCAGGAAGAAGCGGTTGCCCCTGGCGGCCAGGACCTCAGGCAGGCGCTGGCCCCTCGCGGCCCCCCATCTCCTCGCCGTGGGTGGAGTGTCCCCTTGGCCGGCTCTCCGAGGTCCTTCCCCACGCACCCCCGTTTGGCCACGGAGAACCCCTCCCTCTGGTTGGGGACCCTGGAACTTGGCCCTGGATTCGGGGCGCCGCCCCCTCTCCCCGTCGGAACAGGTGGAGCTGACTCCCTGAGACAGCCGCCCGCACCAGCACCCAGCATCGCCGGCCGCTGCGCCCCTTCCTGTCCTGTGAGCGGGAGGGGCTCAGGCCCGTCGAGCCCGCAGCGGCGTGCCCGGGGCGTGGTCCTCGTGGGGTGGAGGCCCGGCGTGTGGTCTAGGGCGACCGAGGCTCCCCGTGGGAAATCTCACTGCGTAGGAAGCCCTGGTTCACCCCCCCCCCCCGGCAGATCCCTGCCCTCCTGGCGCCCGCCTGGCACTGGCGTCTCGGGGCCTCGGCCGCGTGGGGCCGAGCTGCCTACCCGCCGGCTCCCTGCCCTCCCGGGCGTGGTTTCCATTAAAAATTCCATTAGCTCGAAAAATCAATGTGATCGCTCGGCAGTAATTAATTCTCACCTATCTCCGAGAGGGCGGCGTTAACAAACCCGCGCGCTGGGATGAGTAAAGGGGGGAGAGGTGCGGGCGGAGGGGCTGGAGGAGACGTCGGAGGACCCGAGCGAGGCCGGGCCCCGGCCCCCGAGCAAACCGCGTCCCCCGGAGCCGCCGCGTGGCCGGGCAGGTGACGTGGGTTTTCTCCCAACACGTCCTGCTGACCCTCCTCGTGGACAGAGCGGGGCCTTGGGAAGAGGGCAGGGCTGCCTCCCTCCGCGGCTGGCGGCGGGGGCACAGAACGGGCGCGTCGGCCTCGGGGGCCAGCTGGCCAGGGCGGGGCTCACCGTGAGCGCCCCTATTGGGGTCGGAGTTCCCGAAGGTGGGACAGTCCCTTTGAGAACTCACAGGAGTCCGATCCCGGATGTGAATGTCTGATGCAGGGGTGGGCAAACTTTGTGACTCGAGGGCCACCATGGGTCCTTAAACTGGACCGGAGGGCTGGAACAAAAGCAACCTGACCATGCTGGCACTCTACTCTTGGGCTGCTGGTGAAGGAGCGGAGGGGGGAGCAAGAGAACCCTCCGCTCTTTCGGCTCCGCGGGCCGGACAGAACAGCGGGACGGGCAGGATCCGGCACGAGGGCCATAGTTTGCCCACGGCTGGTCTAATGGGATTGAGGGGGGCGTCCTGCAGGGGTGGGTGTGAATGCATGCCTGGCCCTTCTGCCCCCTTGAGCACTCAGAAGGGGGCCGGTATGTGGTGGGTGCGGGGGGGACGGAGTGGAAGGGGGGCCGTGGGCACAGTTGGCTGGACTGCCGGGCACCGGGTGTGACCGGGCGTGAGCGGGCGTGAACGTGGCCCGGGAGGGAGTTTGCTGCCTTATCCTCTGCTCTGCATTGTGAGGCCCATTGCAGAGGCCTCGGCGCACCTGGGACAGAACAAGCGCCGGGAAAGGACCGGCTGAACGGGCCTTATCATTACAGGCCGGAGGCCGCGATGACGCCGCGCCCTGGGCCCGTCCTCAGAAGGGAGGGGCCGGCGTGTGGGGGGCGTGTGTGGGGCGTGTGGGGGTAGGTGCGGAGGCTGTGGGAGAGGCATGTGCAGACAGTGTGTGTAGACAGTGTGTGTCAGGCAGTGCGTGTGCAGGCAGGCGTGTATAGGTTCCTGTGTGCAGGCAGGCGTGTGCAGGGTGCTGCAGGTGGGCACAGGGCAGTCACCGGGAGGTGGTTCCTGACCCGGAGAACCATCGACCCAGCAGCTGCTGGCGGGGCGCGGTGTGGAGTGGGGGAGAGACCGCCAGCACAGCCCGGGCCTCCTGCCCCCCCCACCCACCCCCCACCCCCAGCAGAGGGCCCAGCGGCTCCAGCTGGCTCCGGCGATAGCGCGTTCCTCCCCGGTAATGCTTTTGTGAAAATGTCAGGAAATGTCTCGGACTTAATTTCATCTAAGTTTCATTCTTCTTATGCTCGGAGCCTTTGGTGCGCATCCCATGTAAATGCTCTCCAGCGGAGGACCGTTACCAGCTCGGCTATTAATAGTTTAATGAAAAGTCTTATGGCGTCTTAAAATTTATGTTTTGGCCTGATTGACAAGGGCTAATGAGTTAATCCGCGGCCGGCCCCGGGGGCAGGCCGGCGTCTCCCCGTGACGCGGGGAGATTGAGAGATCAAACCTCCCTCGGATCCCGCACCCGACTCCGGCATTGACCGGGCGGGACACGCCGAGGGCCAGCTCAAACCCTCCGCTTCGTTAGCGGGATCTCTGGGCCCTGATTGGCCCCCGGAGGCGAACGCGGCTCTGATCGACGCGATCTGACGTGTGGGTGTACAGGCCTGAGAGGGAGAGGAGGCGGAGGATGAATCCCCAAGCTGTGCAGCGAGGTCATCGATAGCACAAAACCCTAAAACCGTGGTTGGCAAACCCTGGCTCTCGAGCCACGGGCGGCTCTTTGGCCCCCAGAGTGTGGCTCTTCCACAAAACACCACGGCCTGGGCCAGTCTATTTTGAAGAAGCGGCGTTAGAAGAAGTTTAAGTTTCGCCAAAACCGGTTTGCCTCGGTGGATAGAGCGTCAGCCTGCGGACTGAAGGGTCCCGGGTTCAACTCTGGTCAAGGGCATGGACCTAGGTTGTGGGCACATCCCCGGTAGGGGGTGTGCAAGAGGCAGCCGATTGATGTCTCTCTCTTCTGATGTTTCCAACTCTATATCCCTCTCTTCCTTTCTCTCTGTAAAAAATCAATAAAAGATATATTAAAAAAAAAAGAGGTTTAAGTTTAAAAAACGTGGCTCTCCAAAGAAATGTCAGGGGTTGTGCTGTTGCTATCTGGCTCTGTGGACGGATGAGTTTGCCGACCCCGTGCCGCTGACATGAAGCACTGCCCGGCGTTCGGCTCCCTGCGGCCGGCAGGAGGGGAGCGGGCGTTACATCTGGGGGAGCCTCCGGGCTGAGGGGTCTCCCGCTCCGGTGTGGGCCCCGCTGTTCCAGCTCATTGGTGGCACTGCTGCCGGGTGCTCGGCTGGGTCGGGGTCCGGGCGGGGGTCTGCGGGGTCCCCCCGCTGCTCCTCGCCCTGGCTTTGGCTGCGCAGGGCCGGCGTGTGGGGTCAGGGAGTGTGCCACGCTCCAGGGGATGCCTGGACGCCCAGGCGGAAGCCACGCGCCGTGCTCCACGTGTGCCGTCGGTCACGCGGAGCCCCAGCTCCCGTCTGCTCCACCCTCTGCCGGCGACAGGGCCCCACGCGGAGGAGCACGTGGTGGGGCGGGCGGGAGCGGCGGCGTGGCTGCCGTGGGAGCCACCGTCCCCGCAGGATCCACGCCTCCGCCGGCCCCTCCGTCTGCCCCCGGCTGTGGTGGTCCCTAGCTGTGCTCCCCTGAGGAGCCGAGCGCTCACACGGGCCGCCCTCCTGACGCCGCCCCGGTGTTCGCACAGCGTGGCCCTCCTGCCAGCACCTCCGTGTCGGGGATGCTCGTGGTAAAGCCACGGTGACCAGACGTCCCGCTTCCTAACGATTTCTCCCGCGTCCCGGGCGTCTTTAAACAGCCCCGATGAAATGCCGCGGGACGCGGGACAAATGTTAGGAACCGGACTGTCCCGCCAGCAGCGGGGCGTCTGGCCGCCTTCCCCGAGCAGCATCCGCCCAGCACAGCCCCTAGGTGGCTCTCCCTGCTGGGCGGGCCGAGTGCCCCGGGTGCCGCCATCACAAGGAGACGGGGCTCCCCCGGGCGCCCCACACGTCTGTCTGTGCCTCCCTCCGAGGGGTGCACGGGCCGGCTGTGCCGGTTCTGGTGGTGTGGGCAGTCGGGGCGCCGCCCCCGGCCTTGCTGACCTGCCCCTCCCCGTCCCCGTCCCTGCTCCTCCCCGGCCGCCCACAGCCCCGTGGTTCCCTCGCCCCCCGCGCTGTCCTGTCCTCCGAGGGGCCGCCGCAGGGATGAGCCGGGAGCCGCAGGGATGAGCCGGGAGCCACAGGGATGAGCCGGGAGCCACAGGGATGAGCCGGGAGCCACAGGGATGAGCCGGGAGCCACAGGGATGAGCCGGGAGCCGCTGGCTCTGCGGTCCGGCCCGGCGGGGCTCCGCACGGCTCCGGCCAGGCCTCGGGCAGCCGGGCAGCCGCGGGCGAGGCAGGCGGTTTCCTGCCGATGAGTCAGTTTCCTTCCGCGTCACGTTGTTTACCCGCGGGGCCCCGGCCCAGGGGACAGCCCGGCCTCGGGGCCCAGGCTGGTTTTTCTCCCCCGGTGTCCACGTGGGGACAGGGACCGGGAGCTGGACCTCGTGGCCGCTGTGCCCCGGACGGCCGCTGCCCCAGGGGCACCTGTCTGCGGCCTGGCCCTGAAGACGGACGGTCGGACGGACGAATGGACTGACGGACGCGGCCTGTGTCCAGCCTGGCACCGAGGACGAGGGGTGTCGGGAAGCGCGGTGTCGGCGTTCCTCCAGGCCACGGCCCCCTCTTCCAGCTCCCCAGTCCCCCTCCCGGGGCGTGGGCGTGCGTGAGCCCGGCGTCTCCTGCGTGCTCCAAGGTGACCTGTTCCCGGAAGCGGTGAGGACCACGCAGAGCAGGGCAGAGACGTCCCACGCGGTGCCCGGCCCGCCGCCGGCCGTCCACCGAACAGGAGCACCGCGGCCACGCGAAGGGACGCAGTGGGGCCGTGTGCGACGACGTGGAGGACCCGTGAGCGTGGCGCTGAGGGAGAGGAGTCCGCCAGGAACAGCCAGGACCGAGTGCTTTCGCTCCGACGTGGGATGGACCACGGACACTCTCAGACACAAACAGCAGCGTGGTGGCCGTGGCCAGGGGAGGCTGTTCAGGGTGTGGGGGGTCCAAATGTGAGGGGACAGGAGATCTGACTCTGGGTGTCGGGCACCCGGTGCAGGAGACAGATCTTGTAACACGGAAACCCACACCTGACACCTGTATGTTCACGTGGACCGAGGTCGCCCCAGCCAATTAATTAATTTTAATAAAAAGGGGGGGGCAGGGAATCGGGGAAAGAGAGTCCGGGACATAGAGACGTGCCGGGGCCGCTGCTCCACCCCCTCGGTGTGGGACAGGGCGAGGGAGGGCGGGCGGCTGGCCTGACCGCGTCTCTGAGCATTGGGTTGGCTCCCGTGACCGCAGCTGGAGGCGTCCGAGGGCTGGGGCCCCGTCTCAGGTGCCCCCGAGCCGTCCGTGCGCAGCCCCGGCGCCGGCGTCAGGGTCCCCGTGGCGGGTCCCGGCTCGGGGCCGGGCGGAGACGGGCCTGGGACGGCGTGAGGAGGATGGCGGGAGCTTCGGGCCGCCCAGAAGACCCCTGTCCGCTCCGTGTCTCTGGGTGGTCCTGCCGTCCACCCCCCGGGATTAGAGGGAAACCGGGGCCAGCGGTGCTTCCGGGACACAGTGGCTCGGGCCTCGTTCGGGAGTTCCCAGCACAGCCCGCGGCCCCGCTCCGGGCAGCGTGAGGACGGGTTGCACGTTTCGCTGCGACCCCAGGAGCTCGGCCCACGGCGGCCGGGGGCACACGCTTGTGAATGGACGGACGGACTGACCTCAGATTCGGTGGAGAGGCCCAGGGACGGGAAGGGCTTATGCCTGGGAGTTCCACGGGGGTGGACGGAGGCTATCGAGAGAGAGAGAGAGAGAGAGAGAGAGAGAGAGAGAGAGAGAGAGTTTCCTGAGACTGGAACCTTCCTGCAGACAGGAAGGCGGTCCGTGCGTGGATGCCGGCGGCAGCGTCTGGCTCAGGCCCGGCCGGGAAGCCGCCGACTTCTCTGTATGTCAGACTTCCCGGGCGGCAGCATTTTCATGGTTCTGCCCGAGGCTGTCCTCCATCCTCCTGCCTGCAGACTCCCCACGTCCGTGGCCTTCAGGCTAGTGGCAAAGTCAGACGTGTCCAAAGCCTCCAACGACGACGCCCTCTAAGGCGGTAACGGGCCCAGAGGAACGCACCGGCTTCCGGTCAGGATGGGGAGGGGAGAAAGGTGGGCTCACCCCCCCCCCAACTCCTCAGACTTCCAGCTGAGCTCCCAACAGCCCTCGCTCAGAACCTCCCGGGCACGGCCCAGCACCATGGGCGGCGGACTCCTTGGTCCACAGAGCGGAACACCAACAGGACAGCGACGGACATTGCTTTGGAGAGCCACATTTTTTTAAACTTAAACTTCTTCTAACACCACTTCTTCTACATAGACTTGCCCAGGCCGTGGTATTCTGTGGAAGAGCCACACTTGGGGCCAAAGAGCCGCATGTGGCTTGGGAGCCGTGGCTTGCCAACCACGGGCCCGTGGCTAAGGGTACGGAGGAGAAGCCGCGGAGGTGGCAGGAGGGGCGGAGGCCCGGGAGGGGCCGGGCCACGGCAGGCGTGGCTGTTGGGGACGGGAGGGAGGTCTGGGCTGCAGGCACCGAGGAGCGGGGCCCACCCCACCCCAAGGCGCCCAGCCCAGAAAGGGACGTCCTCACCACTTCTTTGGCATCTACAGCGGTGTGACTTTTCGAGGAGAGCTCACCGTCCCGGTGATTTCGGGAACCCGTGCTCAGGAAGGCTGCGGCCCCCTCTGCGCCGGAGCCGGGCTCCGTGGAGCGGCGAGGGCCCCGGGGTGGGGCGTGCCGAAGGAGCCGAGACCCCGCTGGCCGGACAGGCATTCTGGGCACCTGTGTGCACGCTGACGCTGCGTGCTTGGAGCCAAACGCCTCTCCTTTGGAACCCCAGGTTTCTGGTCAGCTGGTTTGGGTGATGAGGTTCGTACGGAGCCTGGAGAAGAAATGAACCGCCAAGCAGACAGAGGCCGGGGCGCGGGCAGAGGGCGGGTGGACAGCTCTGGGCGGCGGTGGGGGGCTGTGGAGCGGGGGGCAGAGGGGTGACAGAAAAGATTAATAAAATACACTCACAACTCGGGGCTGTGAGCACGGCGGGGCGGGGCGGGAGGTGGCTGAGTTGGAGGGCCGGCAGCTGGAGACCCAGGTGTTCCTCTTAAAGGGCCCACGCGGACTTTGCAGACGCCTCCCTCTGAGTCCGGCCGCTGATGGAAAGGCGCAGGGCCTGCGGGAGGAGCTGGTGTCCAGCGAGGGCTGCTGGGCAGCTTCCCCAACAGGTCCTGGTCCAGGCCGTCCTATGTTTGCAGCCCCCAGCCCGTCCCCACCACACACACACAGACACACAACACACAGGCACACACACTCACACACTCATACACACAACACTCACACACACACACATGCGCACTCATACACACTCTCATACACACACACTCACACACACTCTAATATACACTCACTCACACACGCACACGCACATGCACATGCACACGCACAGAGAGAGAGCTGGAGAGCCGGCAGGCAGGTGCCACATCTGAGTCTCCATCCACCCGGCTAGTGCTGGTCACGTTTCCCCCTGCACCCCTCGCCCTCCTGTGACACCCTGAGACCTGCTCCCCCCAACATTGGGGACCCACCAGCGCCATTTCCAGTGGCTCTTCCTTGCACGTGGCCTTGTGTAGGCTCATGCGGTGGACTTTCCTCCAGTCTCTCGGAGGTTCACAAGCTCAGGCCAGCATCGCCGGCCTCGGCGTGCTCCCTGCATCCGGCTGGTGGCCCTGCGCCCGGTGCGGTGGGGACGGCCGCCGTGTGCAGCTGACCTTCCCTGCACTTCCTGCCAAGCCCAGCACAGGAGCCGTCGTCTGCACAGGCGGTGGCCACCCGGACGGCCAGCGGCGGCCGAGCTTGGCCTGAATCTCCAGGGAGGTCCCCGAGCCCGTGGACCCAGCGGACGGTGTCCCGCTGCGCCGAGCACCCCCAAGCCCCCTCCACGAATGGCACCCCAGGGAGAAGAGCCACCGGGCACCAGAGCCGGGCTGGAGTGAGCCCTGCTCCGTGGCGTCAGCTGCACCACATCCTCTCCCTGGCCTTGGCTCATATTGCAGGTGATTGGCCTGGGCGAAGTCCCCCCCTTGATGTGTAACCGGAGAGTGCACACGGCCCACACGGGGTGGGAGGCGGGGGCACCCACAGCGCTCTGCCCGCCGCCCGGGGGGTGGGGGGGGGCTGTGCCACTGGCCCACGGGGCGCCTTCTCCACCAGCCACTCCGCCAGAGCGGGGGAGGCCGCAGCTCTCGGGAGCACACAGCCACGGACACGGGAGTTAGCTAAAAGGAGGAGACAAGGAAACATGTCCCAGAAGAGAGAACGGGACAAAACTCCAGAAAAAGAACCAAACAAAACGGAGGCCAGCCACCGACCAGATACAGAGTCCGGAACGCTGGTTATGGGGTGCCCACTGACCTTGGGGGAGAGGAGAGGGGCTTAGAATGCCAACAGAGACAAGGACCATGAAAACGGAGGTAGAGCACACCGGAAAGAGCCAGCCAGGAGGGAAGAGGACCTTCCAGCAAGTACGCAGTCGAGTAGATAGTGCAGAGGATCAAATCGGTTACGTGGAAGATGAGCGGAGAACACCCAGTCAGCAGCAGAAAGAAAAAAGAACCCCAAACGATGAGCTTCTGTAAGGAGTCTGAGGGACAGCGTCCCGTGTGCCAGCGTGGGCATCGTGGTGGTGCCGGAAGGAGAAGGGAGAGAGCAAGGAACTGAAAATCTGTTTTTGAAAACAGTGATGGGAAACTTCCCGAACCTGGGGAAGGAAACAAGTTGGAGTTCAGGAGGCCCCACCAAGACACGGCGGCACCGAATGCCCCGGGCCAACGTCAGAGGGTCCTCAAAGCAGCAAGAGAAGAGCTGGTTTCTCAACAGAAACTTGGCGGGGCCGAAGGGACGGGCACGGCACATTCAAAGTGATGAACAGTGAGAACCTACCCCCAGGATTACCCAGCAGAGCTGTCGCTGAGAACCAAAGGATGATAAAAAAAACAAAAACAACAAACAAACAAACAAAACAACAACAAAAAGCTAAAGGAGTTCATCACCACCGAACCAGGGTTACAAGAGGTGTTCAAGGGTTCTCTTTAAAAAAGAAGATAAAAAAATAGAATGAATGAAGTGGTACTAGATGCGTATCTGTCAGTTACCTTAAGGGCACGTGGATTAAATGCTCTGATCAGAAGACACAGGGGCTGAAGGAGTAACAGAATAAGAGCCACATAGATGCTGTCTACAGGAGACTCAGTTCACATCAAAAGACACAGAGAAGATCAGTAAAGGGATAAAAAAAAAAAAAGGCACTTCATGAAAATGGACACGGCAACAAACAACACCACTCTGGGTTAGCCACGCTTGTTCGGACGGAATAGACTTCAGAACGAAGGCTCTCCCCCGAGGCAGAGACGGACCCAGCAGCTCCACGAGGGGCAGTTTGTCCGAGACCCCCACAGCACGTGGTCCAAGAGCGGACGCGTCCCTACGTGGGTGGCAGCATTACGTATGGCCGTGGAGATGGGGGTCCGCCTGAGCGTCCTTGGTGGAGGGCCGGATGAGGAGGGGTGCGCCTGGTACACACAGTGGACCGTGCCCGGCCACCCAGAAGGGGGGGGTCTCGCCGTCTGCCAGGATCTCGCCGTCTGCCCGCAGGAAGAGCCTGAAGGCGATTGTGCTGAGTGAGAAGAGCCGGGCGAGGAGGCGGCCACGTGCTTCCACTTACGCGTGGAATGTGAAGAGCCGAGCCAGTGAGCACGCTGAACAGAAACAGACGCCTGAGGGCGGAGCACAGGCCGATGGGTGCCAGATGGGGGCGGGGGCAGGTTTGGTGGAAAAGGTGAACGGATTGGGGAGTGCCACTCGGTGGTGACAGAATGGTCGTGGGATGCAGAGCACAGCCGAGGAGGGCATGCAGGCCACAGCCTTCCAGTGGCCGGGCCTCACGGGTGGGCACGCGGCAATGGGGTTACCAGGGCGGCCACTTCGTAAGGTGCACGACCGACGGCTCCGTGGTCCGCCCGACGCGCATAGCACATTGTACGTCAGCGATAGTTGAATAATAAAAAAAAATTAAGAAATCCTTTTAAAAAATATGTATTTTATTGATTTTTTTACAGAGAGGAAGGGAGAGGGGTAGAGAGCTAGAAACATTGATGAGAGAGAAACAGATCAGCCGCCTCCTGCACACCCCCACTGGGGATGTGCCTGCAACCAAGGTACATGCCCTTGACTGGAATCGATCCCGGGACCTTTCAGTCAGTAGGCCGACGCTCTATCCACTGAGCCAAACCGGTTTCAGCTATAAGAAATCTTGATGACCACTTACTTGGGAATATGAAAACATTAAACACACACACACACACACACACACAAACTCTAAAATATTAAGAAATAAAACGTAGGGACAAACAAGTCAGGAAGGGCCTGATAAGAACGTCACGTGGACGCGCTGGAGCGGGAAGGCAGTGGGGGGCTGTGCGTGCGGTCACAGACATGCTGGGCACACGCTCACGCCGGCGCCCCGGTGAGAGGTGAGAGGCACCGGGCCGCACCGCGCCGTGCCGGCTGCATGTGCTCCCCGTGCCGGCTGCGTGTGCTCCCCGTGCCGGCTGCGTGTGCTCCCCGTGCAGGCTCCCGTGGTGCTCTCCCCCGCTGGCACGCTGGGTTTGTGGGGAGGACCTTCTCTTACAGAAGGCGGCCTGTCTGGTGGTGCCTGTCCGCTCTTTAAATGTCGTTCCATCGCCGTTGGCAGTGGGGACGGGGGGACAGAAACACAGAGAGGTGGCCGGTGCTCGCTCGCCTCTTACAGTCCGTGAGGTGACCGCACCCGCCCGTAAAACCGGAGCGGAGAAACGCGAGCCGCTCCTTGTTTCTCTCTTGTCCAATACTGAGACGCCGAGCGTCAGCCACGGCCGGCATCTCACACGGAGGACTCGGCCCTGCACATGCAGCGAAGGCGTCTGCTGTCCGTGGACTCACTGTCCTGTGATCTGACTTAAGGTTAAGCTCAGTATAAAGAGAGAGGGTCTAGCCAAAACCGGTGTGGCTCAGAGGATAGAGCAGGGGTGGGCAAACTTTTTGACTCGAGGGCCACAATGGGTTCTTAAGCTGGACCGGAGGGCCGGAACTAAAGCATGGATGGAGTGTTTCTATGAACTAATATAAATTTAAAGTAAATGTCGTTACGTAGAAGGGTACGGTCTTTTTTTAAATTTTTTATTTCAATTGTTTAGAACAGCCAAATGGGCCAGATCCGGCCCATGGGCCGTAGTTTGCCCACGGCTGGGATAGAGCGTCAGCCTGCAGACTGAAGGGTCCCGGGTTCTATTCCGGTCAAGGGCATGTACCTTGGTTGTGGGCACATCCCCAGTGGGGAGGTGTGTGGGAGGCAGCTGATCCATGTCTCTCTCTCCTCGGTGTTTCTAGCTCTCTATCCCTCTCCCTTCCTCTCTGTAAAAAAATCAGTAAAAAGTATTAAAAAGAGAGAGAAAGAGGGTCTAGCCCTTCCCAGTGTGGCTCAGTGGGTAGAGCGGCGGCCCGTGGACCTAAGGGTCCCGGGTTTGATTTCCTCAGGGGATATGGGCCTCCATTGCAGGCTCCTCCCCTGCCCGGGCCCTGCCATCCAATCGATGTGTTTCTCTCACGTTGATATTTTCCTCTGTCTTTCCCTCTCTCTTACACGCTTTTTAAAATTAATGGAAAAGTAGCTTTGGGTGAGGATAAAAAAAAAAAAAAACAACAAAATAGGTATGTTTTAGAGACTATACTTAGGCACCGAAGTAAGTATACGGTGGAGTCGTGAGAGAGTCCTGAGTTTGCTGTGTTCCCGGAAAGGCCCACTTCATGGTCAGAGGGACGCGGCCTCGACCTTGTCCTTGAGGAAAAGGCTTTTCGGAGACAGGAAGGTGGGCCCGCACTTTAATGTAAACACGCAGGGAGTGATCCCTGAAGCTCCAAACACCGCTTAATCAAGGAAGAGGGTTTGTTCAAAGAAAACATTCCTTTTCCATTTCCACTCGAGCCCCGCCCACTTCCTGAGATTTGAACCGGAGGGCAGGCAGCGGTGGTGTTCCGTCTGGGACGCAGTGGGACTGAGTGTTTCCGGGGAAGTAGGTCCTCGCGTACCCCACGTTCATGGCCAGTCCAGCCCTCGTACGTTTGCTCCTGCTCATGTGACACCGACGCTCGAAACTTGTCTGTAGGCAGAGCGACCGGCGTAGTTTACGTGGTCACTGGGTACCATAATGTTTAGGGTGGAGAGTGGTGGCAGTTCTCGGTGACGTTTCCTTGAGGAATTACGCTTCCTGTGCCTCGCGAGGGAGAGGGTATCAGCAGGACCACAGATCCACGCAGCCTGTTGAGTAAACCCGGGGACAAAAGGGAGTGGCGTTGCTCTGAGGATGCGGTTTCCCGGTCCCAGGGCCTGACGTGGAGGAGGGCCGTGGGGGGACACAGGCAGACAAGGGGAGACCGGAGGGGCATGCCTCCGGCCGTGTCCGCGTGTCCGTGAGTCTGCGGGGTTTGTAGCCCAGGTGACCAAGATACGGGGAAAGTGAAATTCCTTGGGGCTGCAAGCTCACCCGTGGGCCAGCATGTGGCCGGTCCTCCGTGCTGACGAGGATCCAGAGTCAGGGGGGGGGGGGGTCCAGGGCCCGTGGGAGTCTCACGCAGTGGAACCCCCCGGGGAAGATGGTCTGGCGTTTCCTGGTCACTTTAAAGCCGTGTCAGCTCCGTGATGCGGCAGCCACACCCCGGGACCTGAGCGACGCTCGAGGACACAGACCCGCACGGGGATGTCCGTAGCAATATCCACCTCCGCTGGCCCAAACTGGGAGCGATTCAGGACGCCCAGGTAGTAGAATGGGTAAATGGTGGACATTCCAATAATGGGATATTGCCAGCAAGGAAAACGAATCAAGGGTGGCTGCCCTCAGCACCCTGGGTAACCCTCGCAGACACAGCGTGCGCTCGAGAGAAGGGCGGCGCGAAAGGAATTTATCCACGGCGAGGCCGTTCCCACAGAGCTCAGCGCTGGGCAAAACTGAACTAATGTCCAGGCCAGCGGTCGGCAAACTCCTTAGCCAACAGGGCCAAATACCAACAGCACAGCAGTTGGCATTTCTTTGGAGAGCCACATTTTTTTTAAGCTTAAACTTCTTCTAATGCTGCTGCTTTAACACAGACTCACCCAGTCCGTGGTATTCTGTAGAAGAGCCACACTCCGGGGGCCCAAGAGCCGCCTGTGGCTCACGAGCCGTGGTTTGCCAACCATGGGTGTAGGGTTCTCTTCAAAGGTAGGCAATCAGTGCAGAAAGAAGTGGCTGTCTGAGGAGTCAGAGTAGAGTGGCTTCTCTCGGGTGGAGAAGGGGGGGTGGGAGGGACGTGCTCCGGTTCATGTCCAGTGGAGTGCTTTCACGCATGGCGCTTGTAATCGTGGATTTGGTGGCCCGTTTTTTGTGTACTCTTATGTAAGTGTGTGTGATAATCATTTTTTTAAAAAATACATTTTTACTGATTGCAGAGAGGAAGGGAGAGGGAGAGAGAGAAACATCGATGAGAGAGAATTAATGGACCAGCTGCCTCCTGCACGCCAGTTGCTGGGTGGGGAGGGAGCCCACCGCCCAGGGAACATGCACTGACCAGGAATGGAACGGTGACCTCCTGGTTTGTAGGTTGATGCTCACGCACTGAGCCACATGGTCGGGCTTGAAAAGGAACTTCATAGGAGAGAGAACAGGACGTCAGAGGTGGCAGCCTCGGAAGGCTTACGGCCACGTCTGCTTCTCACGATGCGAGGCAGTTATGCACGGAGCGTGGGGTGGGCTGGCCACTCTGCACGCCTGCCACTGCTTCTTGCACGTGTAACGTGCACGCGGTGAAAACAGTGTCTGCTGCAGGCGCAGTAATTGGAGGAGAACTAACAAAGACCCGTCTTTCCAGAGTCACAGGAGAGGAAATTCTGAGCCTTTAGGATCAAATCCGATAATTAAATGGCTGCACGATTATTTTCTTGTGTCGACGCATTGTCACTGTTTGAAGCGGCGTCTTGCATCACCCCTGGCAGCACAGGGGCCGGAGGATCAGCAGAAAATGGATCGCGAGGAGGAAATGAGAAGAGAACCCCGGACGTTTTCATCGCTCTCGTTACCCTGAAGTCTCTGCATTCCTCGTTCCGGGAGACCCCGAGCAGCTCCCGGCAGCCCCGGCGTCGCAGAGCACGGTCCGTAATGAAAGGGAACGTTACTCACAGCCCTTTCCCTTCCGCGTTGATAGGGATCAAAGCTGCAACTTCAAAATGCCAAGGATGAAAACGATCTTTTTTTAAAGCGTCTAGGTAACTGCTTACCAGAGATGATACTCAGTAACTAGAGTTCACTTCTCACGCTCTGGATGAAAGAGATTATTGGCAAGCAAACAAAAACTCACCTTTCGTTTGTGAATCGTGAGGCGCTCGTCTTGGAGAAAAGGTTGTCTGGTAACAAGTGACCCTTTAAGTCACACGGCAGTCCTGACGTCGCCCGTGGTGGAGGGCAGGGATGGGGGTGGGGGGTGGGCTCGGTGGAGGCCCCGCAGGCAAGAAGCTGTCGGAGCGCGCACCCTTTGCGGCAGACATGGGGTCCAGTTGATTTGTTTTTCAGACAAAGCCATGCGGTGCTAGTTAAACACCTGACATATAGACACGCATGCTAATAAAACAGCCAAATATTCCGCCGCAGAGCGTAAAACCTACAAGTGTTGTGAAGAGTGTCATAAATACTTATCCTAAGAACCGCAATTAAAGTATGGAAATAATAATTTTCTCGTTAAATCTCCAAAGAGCAGCAATAGTCTCACCACCTCGAGGTACGATCCAGAAGAGCTGGTTGCAAACGCTGTGCCCCCGGAGCAAGGACGGATTGATTCTCTAGTGAAGATTTCTAGGTAATGTCTGTTTGGAGACCACTCAGAAATTGAGGGAGGGAGGGAGGGAGGGAGGGAGAGGGAAAGAGGGGAGAGAGACAGAGACAGAGAGAGGGAGAGGAAATGAGAAGAATGAGAAGAACAAGGAAATGTGTCAGTGACAACCCTTTCTGGAAACCTCAGCTGGGCAGCAGGTAGAGCCCTTGCTGATAAACCCTGCGTGGTTGATGAGTTTATGGCGAGGAATGGGACGGGGTGGTGGATTTTCCGTTAGTTTGTTTATTAAGATGATCACAGGGCATCCAGAACTTTCCCACTGCGTTTGGTTCTGGTGTCTCCCGTTCCCAATGCGCTGCCTTTCACTGAGGAAGCTGAAATGTTGCTTTAGGAATCGGGGCAGATCCCCCCGGGGTGACCTGGGCGGAGGACTGGGCAGTGCCTGGGGGCGTTTGACCCTGCGGGTGTCAAGTTGGGGGCTCCGGCCGTGTGCGGAGGGGGGAGGGGGGAGCGGGGAGCCGGGTCTCCGGGGAGGGGGCGGGGGGTGGACTCTGAGCGTCGCCCCGTCTCGGACTCACGGGGGTGGCTGGATGCGTTGCATTCATTGGGGCCTTCCCCCTGAACTGTGCTCCCGGAACGTAAGCCCCGGCCGCGGGCTCAGCGGCTGAGCGCCGGCCGGCTCCCGAGCCACGCGGGCCGGGCTGCAGCCGGGCTCTTGACAGGCAGCCGGGGGGCTGCTGGGACGGCGCTCTTGGCGTGGACGTTCTCCGTGTGGGCGCCCTGACGTGAAGGCCGCGCGTCTCCGGTGCGAGCCGTGAGGGGTGCTGACGGCGAACGAGAGGCTCGGTCTCGAAAGCCTGCAGGTGACGTCGGGAAGGGGGTTCCCAGCAGAGGAGATGCCCCAGAACACGGCATCCGAGACCAAGTCCGAGTCCTGGCTCCGAGGGAGGGCCTGGCTCCCGGGGCGGGGACGGGGCGTCGCTGTGGCTGGACAAGGCCGGCTCTGGGCGTTCCCGGCAGAACGACGCGGAACGACGCGGGGAACGCCAGGAAAAGGCCGCAGGTGGTGCTCCTTCCGCTTCCACCTCCTCCTGCCGAGGTCTCCCTCCGAGGCCCCTCTTCCCGCCTTCCTCCCATAAGTGGTGGGTGCGTGTCATGTGTCAGATGTTATCAGGCATTCCTTTTTTTCTCTTTTGTACCTGAAGAAGTTGAGAGACAATGATTTCTATTCCTGGAGCAGTGATTGGAACTGCGGCATCCCTGGGGGAAAGATGTCTTCCGTCTCAGCCACTTCCCAAGCTCGGCTGTGTTTGGAGGAGGCCTTACTGGGTGTCTCTGGAAACTCGGGAACCCCACTGTTTGCTCCGGGCTTCTCCACCGGACACGGAGTGCCATCCGTGGAGGCGTGTGCAGCGTGGGGGGAGGGCGGTGCCCGGGGCGTGGGGGGAGGGCGGCCGTGGAGGTTGGCTGAGGGGACCGTCTCCCGAGTCGGGGCCTTGATGGGTCGGGCTGCTGGGCGTGGGAGGGGAGCTGAGGATGTTGTCACGGTGAGGACTGGCCTCCGAGGTCAGCGGGCTGCGTACCCGGGAGCGTGGCCGTCCCCGAGTTACTGCGGAGTGGTAACGTGGTCGTCGTCCCGGGTCCGGAAGCCCGACATCACCGCTCACCGGTGCAGCCCCGACTTTCCCGACTCTCGCGTCCGAGTGGTCCTTCCAGGGAAGAGCCGCGTGCGTCGGTGGCCGGCTCCCACCGTGGTGGGAGGGTCTGGGAAGCCTTCCTGTCCGGCCAACACGCTGATCTGGGAGGAGCATCTGATGGAGCCTCGGACGTTCCTTCGAAGGCGGAAATTCTCACTTTGACGCAGTGTTTGCACCATCGTGTGCTCTCACTTTGTTATTTTTAAATATCGTTTTATTGGTGTCAGAGAGGAAAAAGGGGGAAAAAAGGGTGTCAGAGAGAGAAACATCAGGGATGAGAGAGAATCACGGATCGGCTGCCGCCTGCACGCCCCACACTGGGGATGGAGCCCACAACCCGGCCTGTACCCTGACCGGGATTCGGACTGTGACCTCCTGGCTCCTAGGGCGACACTCAGCCACGGACCCACCTCGGCTGGGCTGTTCCCACGTTAGACCAAGAATGTCACCTTAAAGGTGAACACGGGCCAGATAAACAAGGCTTAAGATTATGTGGGCTGCAAAAAACAACACAAAAACAAGAGCTCCAGTTTTCATAGAAACGGAGGTTTGTTTCGATAGAGATATGCTGGATACAAAGGGCTGAGGCAATTGTTAAAATAGTGAAACATTTTAAGATAAATGCTGCGGAATTTTATGAAAACGTTTCCTCCGTCCCGTTACGTTGGCCGGGCCGCAGAAGAACTCGTTGTGGGCCTGAGTTTGACGCGCTTGCTTTCGACAGCTGCGGGAAAGGGAGACGGGTGTTGGCGATGGGCAGCTCGCCGTGAGAAGAGGGTCACTGGGGTGTTGTTTATGGCCCGTGGGAAAGGAGGACCGACATTTCTTACAGCTCAGTGACGTTTCGGTGGAATTCTGTGGTGCAGCCCTGGTGCTGTGGCAGGGCTCTTAGCAGCTGTGGTCATGTGACTAATAACTCTGGTCATGTGACTGACAGCTGTGCTCACGTGACGTGTAACGGGAATTGTGTGGCTGGCCTGGTGGCAGGCGCCCCACACGCTTTGTGTTTTCTCTACACCAGCGGGAGCATCGTGGACCCGTGGGAGCACAGCGATGCGGGTGAGAGCGGCGATCTGTTCACCTCGTCGTCCCTTCGCTCCAGCAGGCGGCCTGGAGGCCAGGGTTAAACTCTGGACCCCGAGTTCAGGAGGAATTGCTCCTGTCGAAGTTCGGGGGCAGATGGTGGTGTGTGCACCCCCCGCCTCTCACCCCCAGCCTGTGTGCTGGGCGCCCGGCGAGGGGCCCGGGACTGGAGTGCAGAACGCGGGTTGTCCAGGCGTGAGCGCTCGGAGTGGCGGATGCACTGAAATTCGGAGTCAAACACCAGCTTTCTGAGGCGTTCAGAGGATCTAGGCCCGGGGTCGGCCAACTCATCAGTCCACAGGGCCAAATACTAAAGGCACAGCGATTGACATTTCTTTGGAGAGCCACGGTTTTTAAGCTTAAACGTCTTCTAATGCCACTTCTTCAACGTAGACTCGCCCAGGCCGTGGCGTGTTGTGGAAGAGCCGCACTCAAGGGGCCCAAGAGCCGCACGAGGCTCGCAAGCCGCAGTTTGCCGACCACGGGTGTAGGTGGTCTGATGGTCAGTCGTGGCCCCCCTGGGGGAGCCGTGGGCAGAGCCCGCCTCCGGGGGAGGACCTGTGGCGGCCAGCGCGGCCTGAGGCGTCAGCCCGCTCGTCCTGCGTGAGGCCTGCCCGAGGCCCCCTCCGTGACATGGACGCGGACGCACCGTGGGCGCACGCACGCCGCCCCTGCGTTCGGCTGCTTCTCCAGAGCGGCTCTGAAGATTGCAAACAAAATTGCTTTTCATTTCGCCTTGATAGGCAGTTTTAATTTTATTCATCATCTCAGCAAACGGCGCAGCCTTTCGGCGGGTGCGGCGGCGCCTTTGTCTTTTTGTGCTATATTTATGCTGGAAGTAGGAAAACAACAATAAAGAAGAGACCAATAACAGCGTCTCGTCGTGCACGGGCTTATTAAAAGGATATTTTCTGCCCGGGTGAGAAACTCCCTCCACCACGTCATAAATAGTTTATAACACACGCAGCTACACTTTTATTGCCTGGAGAAGTGGATTGTCTAGCTGGCCACATTTTTTAAAATTAAAAAGTAATCCCCCCCCCCGCCCTGCCCCCAGTTTTGAACGTGGGTGTTGTTTACCCAGAACTCGTCACGGCTCCCTCTGTGACAGCGTCCACGTGACCGAGGCAATGTCAGTCGCGCCGAGAGCCAGCGGTGACGTGTGTGTGTGTGGGGGGGGTGCTGTCAGGGAGGGGGGGGGGGCTCGTAGAGATTTGTCTGGTCACAGGGTATAGATGTTGTCATTTGGTGGAAAAATGACTCACACCCGACCAGCCAGTGGGTGGTTTTATTGGGCCCTTCCCAGCCTTTCATTGTCTAGTCTTGGGTGAGCAATAGGAGGGGCCCAGGAGCAATAGGAGGGGCTGTGAGCAATAGGAGGGGCCCAGGAGCAATAGGAGGGGCCCAGGAGCAATAGGAGGGGCTGTGAGCAATAGGAGGGGCCCAGGAGCAATAGGAGGGGCCCAGGAGCAATAGGAGGGGCCCAGGAGCCATAGGAGGGGCCCAGGAGCAATAGGAGGGGCCCAGGAGCAATAGGAGGGGCCCAGGAGCAATAGGAGGGGCCCAGGAGCAATAGGAGGGGCTGTGAGCAATAGGAGGGGCCCAGGAGCAATAGGAGGGGCCCAGGAGCAATAGGAGGGGCCCAGGAGCCATAGGAGGGGCCCAGGAGCAATAGGAGGGGCCCAGGAGCAATAGGAGGGGCCCAGGAGCAAGAGGAGGGGCCCAGGGGCAATAGGAGGGGCCCAGGGGCAATAGGAGGGGCCCAGGGGCAATAGGAGGGGCCCAGGAGCAATAGGAGGGGCTGTGAGCAATAGGAGGGGCCCAGGAGCAATAGGAGGGGCCCAGGAGCAATAGGAGGGGCTCAGGGGCAATAGGAGGGGCCCAGGAGCAATAGGAGGGGCCCAGGAGCAATAGGAGGGGCCGTGAGCAATAGGAGGGGCCCAGGAGCAATAGGAGGAGCTCAGGAGCAATAGGAGGGGCCCAGGAGCAATAGGAGGGGCCCAGGAGCAATAGGAGGGGCCCAGGAGCAATAGGAGGGGCCCAGGAGCAATAGGAGGGGCCCAGGAGCAATAGGAGGGGCCGTGAGCAATCAAAGCGCAATAGGAGCGGAGCAGACGTGGTGCTGCCGGAGCCGTGGGTGTCTCTGGCGGGAGGCAGTGCCGTGCCGACCCTCCCCCAGGGCGCCGGCTGCTCTGGGACCCGCTGGGCGGGGCCGGCAGAGGGAGGGGAGCCTTCGGCGGGCTCTGGAAAGACAGTCCGTGCGGTCCCAATGCTTTCTGGGGAGTCACGCCTGGCGTTTGGGGTTTGCAGGGCTGCCGCGAGGGTGACTCATGCCGGAGTCCGGTTCTCCTCGGGGACCGGCCCGCGGGGTTTGTTTTCTGTTTTGCTCGCATAGCAACTGGCTGTCCTCACCCCACCGTCACCTCGCCACGAAGACAGCCCCGCCGGACGCTCTCGGGGCGAGGGGTGGGTCGGGGCGCCGAGTGCTGCGGCCGGGGGTGAGGGGCAGCAGGAGGCGGGGCACCCGGCAGGCGTGACCACCGGCCTGGCGGGCGCTGAACCCCCAACCCCACCCCAGGCCCTCCTCCTGCTCCGGCAGCTCGCAGAGCACGTGGCCGCGCCCGCCGGCCGCTCCCCGACCCCCGAGGGCCGCGGAGGCATTAATGCCGGTCAGGCCGGGTGCGAGGGTCCGGGAAATTCTCTGTTCCTCGTTGACTCCTGGCAGCTATTGTACCCAGGCCCCGGCTAACGTGTTCTGAAGTGAGCAATTATGGAAATGTTTGCGTCGCCAGCTGCATGTAAATGGGAGCGGAGAACGCACCGGCATTTTTCCTTGGGGGCGCCGAATCCTCTCCAGGGCAATGAAAATCAAATGATGCTTTTTTTTTCCTCCTCCTTCCTTCAAAGCTCGGTGTGTTTCTTAAGTGTTATAATGCAGCTGAATAATGATCAGTGTGCGGAGGAGGAGGGGAGAGGGAGAGAGAGGGAGAGGGAGGCGCGTGTGGCCCGGGCGGGGGTGGGGGGGGAGGCTGTCCCTGTGGGAGCCAGGCCCCCGGGAGGGGCCGGGACCGGGTCTGGGGCGGACGGCGGGGGAGCCCGGAGGTGAGGCGTGCGGCACGGGATGGGGGAGGCCAGCTCTGCGGCGCCGGCCATACGTTTATGCGTGCTAGGACTGGAGCGACTGGCTCGGCGCCGCTCACAGGGCGGGCATCACGGCCGCTTGTTAATGAAATGCAGTGTCAGGGCCGCTGTCCCCGGGCGGGCGGGGGGTGGGGGGATCCACACACGCATGCAGACTTGGGAAACGTGGTGGCGCAGGCGGTTTCATGTGCATCACAAGCAGGCCAGGCCGTTCACGCTCCGGGGCGGAGCGCGCTGCCGCCCTAGCGTCTCCGTGTTCCCGGCGTCTCCCGGCTGACACTCCCCTTCCTGCCGCTGCAGAGTGCGGTGCTCAGCACCCACCTGCCCGGAGGAGGGGATCCTGGGGTGAAGAGGGTTGGTGGGGACCATCGGGCGGCCTGTCCCGTGGTCTGTGACAGGCCCCAGGGCAGCCTCCTCCCAGGCCAGACGTGGAGACCCCCTCCCACCCCCCACCCCCCGCCCTGGCCCAGGCCTCGGACCCCGAACGCTCTCCGGGAACACAGACCCCGCTCCCGCCGGGACGGGACTGCGGTGTGAACTGCCCCACAGACAAGGCCCCGAGACTGCGGTGTGAACTGCCCCGCAGGCAAGGCCCTGGGACTTCGGTGTGAACTGCCCCGCAGACAAGGCCCCGAGACTGCGGTGTGAACTGCCCCGCAGACAAGGCCCCGAGACTGCGGTGTGAACTGCCCCGCAGGCAAGGCCCTGGGACTTCGGTGTGAACTGCCCCGCAGGCAAGGCCCTGGGACTGCGGTGTGAACTGACCCGCAGACAAGGCCCCGAGACTGCGGTGTGAACTGCCCCGCAGACAAGGCCCCGAGACTGCGGTGTGAACTGCCCCGCAGACAAGGCCCTGGGACTTCGGTGTGAACTGCCCCGCAGACAAGGCCCCGGGACTGCGGTGTGAACTGTGAACTGCCCCGCAGACAAGGCCCCGGCTCAGAGAGGGTCCCGCGGACTCAGAGCGCCCCCCCCCCCCCCGCAGCGGCCGGAGGCCTGCCATCTGCAGGGAGTGGGGTGACCTTCCGCAGGCGCCGCCTCAGACCCGGGCACCCCTCTTTCCTCTCTCCCCGGGTGTCCCCCGGGTTTCCGAGGGAGGGGCCTGCAGAAGGAGGGTTTTGTGTCTCGCAGAAAATTGAGTTTTGCAGACATTACCTAACTCTCGATCCGTCACCCGGGGATCAATAGCGGTTCCCGCTCTTAAACACACAGGACCACGGGGGACGCGTAACGTGCTTTATCCGTGCAGTAAAGTTAGCGTGTTGTCGGAGCAAAAACC